>BGPT01003685.1:13025-45844 GCA_003297045.1 Symbiodinium sp. clade C Y103
TGATCGAAACAAGATACAAACCACTTCTGGTCAATGTCTACACGATCAAGAGAATACTTGGGGAGCCAAAACCCTTTGAAGGCGTCTCCACCTGACTGACGATACAACCAGTTGCGAACCTTGTCAAAGTCTTTGAACCACNGTTGGTCGCCTCCCCTGAAGTTTCTGTCGCGACCAAGTCAGCGACCCCGGAACCCTCTGAGGGCATGCAAAGAGAACAGTGAACGGTGCGAAGATAAAAATGGGGCCTAAACCAGTCAAGTGTCAATGGATTAGGGTACCCAGAAAAAGGCCTAAGCCGCAATACGGCTGATAACCAATTAAACAGGGGGAAGAACCGGAACCCAAAACAAACCAGGTACCCAATCCACCCACACCCGTCATGCAAACACCCTTTTCGCTATTGGGTGCTTGAGCNAATTAAACAGGGGGAAGAACCGGAACCCAAAACAAACCAGGTACCCAATCCACCCACACCCGTCATGCAAACACCCTTTTCGCTATTGGGTGCTTGAGCCATAAGTAGTTAGAAGGATAAAGGTTCAGCCCAACCCGGATTGGAGGGATGGAAGAACAATCCTAGACTACTTACACCATATCTACAGTTTATAGATATGGGGCCTTACTGTACATTGGTTGGTACTCATAGCTACTACTCTACCACTACACTAGATCTATCTACATATACCTCTACATAGTGGGGNGTTTATAGATATGGGGCCTTACTGTACATTGGTTGGTACTCATAGCTACTACTCTACCACTACACTAGATCTATCTACATATACCTCTACATAGTGGGGGTGCAGGGGCTCGTAAATTCTCAACTGAAAAAGAATTAACTATTTGGAAATGTGCATGGTGGAATCAAGTGCGTTGAGAGGAAGGATGGCAGCCTGGACAAATTCTTAAAAGAAGACAAGAACTGCATCGTTTTTTTTTGTTGATGAAGATATGTTCATGGATCTTTCTGGATCTTTCCACGTGAGACTTGACTTTCACCAACCACAACGGCCGACCGCAAGGCCGACTGGCTGACCCCCCACGGGGCCTTGATGCGCGTCATGATCTCTCGAAAAGTCATGCCACCCTCCTGGAAGTTCACCAACTCCTGAAAACTTCCAATCGCTGGCTGGTGATGGGGAACCATGTACAGAAAATCTGTGCTGGAAAAATGGAAACATTACATGGGGTCAGAATTATTATCATGTCAAAGTCATTTCGACGGAAACAATTGGGTCAGCCAATAATCTCCTGAGGTTTATCCTGCAAGAACCGGTCGAAAGTCTTTTCGACCTTGGCAGAAACGAGTGAGTAGCACGGTGAGAACATGGGAAAAAATTGTCAACCAGAGTGTTTCATCTTCTCTCCCAAACATGTCATAGTTTCAAGAACCACATCTCAAAGTATCTGGTACTTCTAGAAAGATTCCTGTTGAGCTTAGACAGACCTGAAGAAAAACAACTGACACATGCTCACACCTGCTGACCATCTTTCCAACTGCTGACACATGCTGCGACCGGAGGACACTGTCCGTCCACAGGAAGGCATGAAACAGGAAATTCTCGCGATACTCGAGGCATTTGGCTTCCGTGTTGTCGATCCTCGGATCTGTCGGATTTGAGACGTGACACTGCGAAACACACTCCCAAACACTGTGAAATGGCTCAGTATCATGGGCCAATTTTTTGGTCCCTTGGCACAGTTGTTGGCACCACAGTTGTTGGCGCTGCAGTTCAGGCCAGGCCCCATTTTTTTGTTTTGCGTCGCTGCCAAGAATCAACTCAGACACCAGAGACAGCAGACATTGCATCTGAAAGTGCTCCTCACCACACGCAGAGTTGTAGGTGGTTTGGAACTCAAAATGACATTTTCAGTTGGAAAGCGGCATACAGAAAGAATTGAATTTGCAACGTCGGGACCGAAAATGGAAATGCGCTCCTTGATCTCGTTCAAATAGTCTCCCACGTTGGAATCCAAACGAACCTGGCATGCAAATGCAATGCCCATCCAAGTTCCCGTTGGAAAGCTTGCGAGGAATCCTGTTTCTGCACAAGAGTTGCAACATCCCAACATGCTGCAACGTGGTTGTCCCTGAAGCTTGACTCCCGCGCAACCCTACATGAAAACGAAAGTGCATTGATTTGACAAGGGAAACTCAGTCTGTCATTTATGAACTATCTTTTTATGGATGTATGGTATGTCATGATTCATGATAAGTAAGACTTACTAGTTTAAGTCTTTATTTCATCGTCTATCATAGATATTGCATGATAATAATTTCATGCATGTAAAGTATACACTGATATCTAGGGAATCGAACACTCATCCTCAAGACAGGCAGTTTCGCACCATGACGGTTGCCATGGCAAAAAAGTCTTTCAACCAACTGTCGATAGTGCTTCTGAGTGTTGTCCGGCTCGGATTGTCTTCATCCTGACTCGCGCAGCACGTCCCACGGCGCACTCTAAATTGAGAACTTCATGTGTTCAAAGTCAGTGAACCGATCAAGTAATGTGGTAGACTCAATCACAAATCCTTTCTTGAGGTAATGGTTTTCAAAACCCGCCGAAATGATCAGATTGGATTATTGATCAGGTTCCGGTATTGGGTTTACCGCTTTCCCACATGATGTATCAATCTGCAATTTCAGATTGATGTGATTTCACCAAGCCATGATCTGTCGATATCTGCCGAATCCATTGGAACCCGGTCCTCGAAGGGTGGATCGAAGACGATCTCAGTGCCTTGCAGTTCGATCTTCACATCCTCAGCTGCGACTGCCACCGTCATGAAATGGGTAATCTTCGAAAATTGGGAATCCCAAGGGTGGAAAACCGAGAGTTTCCCCTTCCTTTGATATTTAGATCTGTTGGGTGAATACGTCAAATAAATCCTGATCCATCAAGACTAAACTATAATCCTGCCCCAAAGAATTACAGTAAACACTTTTAGCCCAGCTTCGAAGAGGGGCAACATCTCGTGTCGTGCGATGATGAGCGGATCCAAGATCTCGCAGAGATATTGCAGCGACACGGCGATGGTGGACACGAAGCCCTCGATGACTACGTTGTTCACGAAGTCCACATAGGCCTTCACCGTTTTGACACGAAAAGTGCCGGCAGGTTAGGATGTTGGATGTTTCTATACCTGAGGTGATGGGGAACTGGGGCAAAGTCCAAAACATTGAACTCATGACTTCCATGGCTTCCCCAAAGCGGGAGTACCCCATTTACAGCGCCTTCCATGTCGCTGCTGTCTTCGAGATTTTCAAGGACTCGCTGGAATCTTTCACAAAACCTGCCACAGTCTCGTGTTGAGACCGCCATTGGAGCGGCTGTTCACTGGGTCAATAGTCAATAGTCATCATGCTGATACAAAATGCACAATAGTCAAAATCTGTGAAATTTCTGGAGGTCAAATCCGACAATTCTGTCACAGCTCGCATCGATCGCATCCGTAGCATCCATCACATCCGATCCCATGCACTTCTTGCAGGTCAAAGTGACGGTGAATCTCCTTTCCACCATCCTTGGCTGCTGGCAGTTAGAGGCTAAGGAGTTGCCTGAAAAATCGAGTAAGGTTGTACACCTGCACACTTCGCCCAGGTGTTGCAAGCGAGCTGCGGTCATGTTCATCAAGCGAACTCCCACTCGAGCTTTGTGGTTCTGCTCGAACTCCTGGGATGATGAACTTGGCCCAACTTGGGGCACGGCAATCTGTTGTTCTTGAGATTGGGTGATTTCATTAACAAAATATGTGTGTGATTGTGTATGTCACGTATCTCTTTTATTTCATGAAAACACCAACACCACAGAGGTTTCATCGACGCTTTGCCCTGATCACCGCCTCCACGGACACCGGTTTGGCTCCGCGCTTGCGTTCCAACCTCGAATGCGGGGGATGGAGAGCCATGTGGGGTCCATGCGCCACCCGATTTTGTGTTGCATCAACCACCATGTGTTTTTTTGTTTCCACCCCATGTTCGATATTTTGGTGGATTCGATAAGACTGCCTCCGAGCGTTTGAATATTACACTCTCCGCTCAAAAGTGGATGAGCCTAGCAATTTGCCCAAACATCCCATTTGCTGCCCTGAAACATGGAGTCCTTGCACCATCCAGAGAGGATGTTGCTGATCTTTCGCAAGTTGCCCTGCGAGATCATCCAAATCTCTTCACAACTGCGTCAACTGAGGCTAGCCACGCTGGTGCTGTGTTGCTGAACAAAGAATCACAAAGAATCCATGCCCCCCTCGAACCCCCTCGACAATGTCCACAACTTCCAACCGCATCCCCATCCTATGCAAAATCATCCTTTGTCATCAAAAATCCATCAGCTCTAGCATCCTCTAGCTACAAAGAGTTTTCATTTCCTGTGGATTTTTTCCCTATCCAACGCTATTCCATATCCTAGTTCCTACCCTCTTCCCTATACTTTCAGATGTGCTTTGCCGATGCCTTCATGATGTCCACGATGGCGCTGACGTCGCTGACGACCTTCATGGCTCCCGCGATGAACTCCGGGATCTGCTCGGCGCCGTGGGACCACTTCAGCTCCGTGAGGCCAGGGGCCTCAGCCGGGGTCAAAACATATGTGAGCTTTCTCCATCCTTCTATAACAGTGCTTGATGCTGGCCGTTCTGAACAAACAAGCTTGGAACAAACAAACAGGAAATTCAACGAAGAAAACGTGAAGCGAATGAGCCGGGATCGCCTCCCATCATCTGGCTCCACGGTGATCCGTTTCTGGTATCGGCCTGGAGGTCCACAATAAGATTTTTGATCCAAGGAGCCAAGGCGTTGTCCATCTTGGTAATTCGATCTTCCAACAGAGGCTCCTGGGGCCGTCCACCGGTTCTGGGTGTCAGCGCTTCTCATGATCGGCTCTAACCGGAGGTTTTTAATCTTTTGACCACCGGCTGACCACAAACCACCATGTCCTCCACTGGCAACAGGTCGGTGAGCACAGAGTTGTAAAGCCCAACAATATGATCCAACCTGCAGATTCTGCTGCTGGAATTCATGTTTAAAAAAGATGCAATGTGGCAATGGCAATGGCTGCCTTTGATTTGAAACCCCAAATCATCCTAAGCAATCTAGAACAATCTAAAGCTATGATTTAATATATTCGTGTAGGATTCGTGTAGGATTCGGAGTTCTGAGCTAAGGTCTGCTGCAGATTTTGGGACCCCCAACTGGCTGGTCCAGGTCCGGTATGTGTCCACCATGTCGTAGATCATCAGAGCTTCTGCTGGTACCTGGTGCTCGGAAGCTTGTGTTTTTCACCTCCAGAAATGAATCATTGTGGTGGATTGTTGAATCTTGGTGCGTCTTCAGAAAATGCAAAACAGCGCAGGTCCCTGGCTTTGCATTCTTTCATAAAATCTCATTGGAAGATTTGAAATTTGAGAAACTACTAAAGCATGTTATAGCGCTCTTGGAAATCCCTGGTTTATTGATTCAGGCTTTGATTTTCCATAATGTTCTTAATTGGTAATGCAGATGCATCCTTGAAAAAAATTGGCTGGATCACTCAACTCCTAACCCCCCGCATTGTATATATTCCAACAACATCCAACAACCATGACCCCATCCGTCCTCCATCACCCCATGGGTAATTAATGATAATATTTTCTATATAAAACGTGCAGTCGTTCTGCTAGCCCACATGTTCTCCCCATCAGTGTGGTCAGTACTACTTTATACTCCCCAAACAATGAATTTTTACTCCCCTTCGAGTTCAAACCATTTCTGCTCAGAAATCAACATACCGAAGGGGCCGTCGGCGCACCTCCAAGCCGTAGATCAGGAAGAAGCGCACCTCGCGGAGCAGCCGCACCAAGGCGGGGTCGAAGTTCACCTTCAGAAGGCCCGTCCTGTGGAAGTCTCGGACAGTTTCGGCACACCCCACACGTCCATAGGAGATATTGGTTTCTTGCCATGAGATATATTGAAGAAGATCCGTGACAGAAAAATGATGAAAAGCTGAGATATCTCAAGAATGTATCAAGATGATCGTATCAAGGTGATCGTCCCAACCCATTTTTCATCTTTATCTGAAACAGCTGACCACCAAGGTTTGGTGTGCACCAAAACTGTCCCATCTCCTGTCGTGTCGCCGCAGGAGTCGCAGGTGAAGTCTCTTGGCAGCTTCTCCAACTGCCTGGCGGAGCAGCGGAGCACGGGCAACGAATTTAGTCTCAAAATGTTGGGAAAAATTCCCATGTGATTTGATTTAGATGCCACGTGACCTGATCCAATCATATCTTGCATCCTGTAAAAATCCGATAGAATAAAGTCTCCCTGTTGGATCTTCAAACGTGCGCCCACATAAATCAACAAAGCAATGTTGGCCAACTTCATCAATTTTTCTGTCATCGAAAGTGACTCACTGTTGGCCAACTCCATGCCGCATATGCCGCACAGTTCTGCGCGCCTCCTCTTTCCACTCGCTGTAGCGACGCTTCTCGTACTCATCGAGAGCCTGGCACAAACTCATCACTGGAAGGTAACATAGTGATTGTTCAAACAAGCAAATCGCACGCCCAAAAAGTGGTGCGTTCACGTGTTTTCCCATCAATTGACAACGATTCGAAATCCTCACGTGCAAGAAAAGACAGAATTCCGCTGATGATTTCAAGCCGGTGATAGCTGGAAAGTGATGATTTCTTCAGCATCAGGCTTTGGCGCCTCCAGCGTCTGGTCGTGAATTCGACAAAGTTCCTTGGCCATGGAGAATAACAACTGAACTGGACGTGAACATTGGCTGGGAAAGTGGTCAACTCTGACAACAACTGGAACCAATGGCTTTAGTGCAAAATATGAAAGCCCTGAAAGAATGCAACGTTCTTCCATGCATGGAAACGTGTTGGTTGCTCTGCAACATGTTCCGGTGGGAGGCAAACAACTGTCTTTTATAAGGTGCGAAAAATGATGTTGCTTGCATGTTGATGTGGTAAAGCCATAATCGAAATCACCTGCAATCAGCTGAGTACGGACACTATAATCATGTAAGAATCCCCCCTGGTATATCAAGTTCATTGTGTGCATTGAGCCATCTTGAGCCATGGAAACATATGGAAACTGGAATTGCTGTGATTCCCAGGTGTGATTCTTGTGATTTCTGAGTTCGCTGAGGGCCCGCGCGCGAAAACTCTCTGGCACCTCTTTCATCAGCTCGTTGTAGGCCAGGATCTTAGGCATTGGCTCCTGAGAGCCAACCGGCAAAGTATCTTCCAAGATCGAGGGAAACCAAAAATCAAACATCTAGGACAGATTCAATGAAAATGTTATGTATAAACAATTATTCCTTACCTTTTTAAAGGATGGTTGGAATATGTTGGAATCAAATTCTGATGTGTCTGTCTTCTGCACATCAAAACAACTCCCAACCGCAGGGTCCTGCAAACGCGTTCGCAAGCTGCGCGCCCACGACAGCGCGCCCGCCACAGGAGGCAGGTTGGAGAAGATGGGCGCATCTGTTGCAACAGCAACCCGAAGTAACAAATACTTTTGGACATGTTGGGACAATACAACGAAACCTCTCAAAAAATTAGAGCCTCTTTCTTGTGCTGGTGTTCACAGAAAAATTGCCATCGCTCAAAATTTGGTACCCCTGAAAAGAAAGGAGACTCATTTGGTCCCCATCAAACTTGAACGGTTCCATACCAGAAATCACTCACTATTCTTCTCTAGGTCTATCCCGGCTCTGCCTGTTTCGCAGGTGTCAACCTTCTCCTGATTGGAGATAAAATTGGCCTCAGATCCATTCTTGGGTGTTGCGGCTCGCTTGTTAACCTCGTTTTTACGATGTTTTGCGTTGCAAAACCATGGTTTGGAGATGTTTCGATCATTTTTTGAGAGTGAAAGCATCAATGAGAAAGCCTTCATTCACAGCGGGAACATGTTGACCTCTCCCCCCACAGTGCCCCGGAATCTCCCACCCGTCCAATTACTCATCAAGTCTCCAGGCCTTACTGTCGTATCTCTTGAGAAGATGCCACGAGCTTCCAAAATCAGAAAAATTAACACAGAAACTCCCCACAGACCAGGATATTGTCCGGTGTCTGAAAATGGCGCATCATGTCGCATTATGTTGCATTCCTCCTTAAAATGTTCACTGGGGAATGTGCAGAATGTGAATGTGAATTTGTGACCGAACGAAACTATCGACCCATCATGACCCATCCCAGGCGCATGGATCTCATCCACATCCTGCCGATACTGCGCGATAAGCACCTCGGGGCAGTCGGACCAGGCTTGACTGGGCGTGACTGGGTGTGACTGGGGACAGATTGGCAGACAAACAGAGTCAAATTCCAGTCCCGGAGCTCATCAACTTTGAGATGCACATGTTCCGCATGAACTAAATCCATACATTTTTGAGCAAATGCAGAAGCAAAGCTTGTCGCGCAAATCCCTATCATCTGAAATCCAAATACGGTTACTTTTTACTTCAACCTATGGCCGTCTTTGCCCATCAAGGCCCTGTGGGACCCCTATGTTCCAACGGTGAATGTCATCCAGCGCCTTCTGTCGACTGACCAACTCCGCTTGGATCACAGGTCGTTCCAGGAGACCCTGTGGCGAGGACACATGTAACACAAGCAATGCCGCAGAACGAGTCGGTCTTGAGTGCTGGTCTTCCGCGGCTTCTGTCATTTCGAAGGATCTGAAAAGTCCGGGTTGGCGTTTGATATTCACAGCGGTGAAGTTTCAAGGGCCCATTCAGGATCTTTCGGATTAGAACCGGAGAGCCTGGATGCCACTGGGATTGATGCAGCTTTGTCATGCCATATCAAAATTGTCAGAACCCAAATTGATCCATCTTTGGCCCATCTTTGGCCAATCCATACTCACATAAATCAGAATTTAGCAATAAACATGCTCAAACCATGGAATCAATAGTGCCCATTCATCTAGGCACCCAAATCCAGACCAGAAAATCGGTCCTATACACTGACAAACATCTGGACTTCACGCAGCAATCAGCTGATGACAATCGGAAATTGTGTTGTTTATATCAAGTTCCATACCATGTTTTTGTATTTGTTGGATTGGTCATATGTTCAATATTGAATTCTATCCCAAGCCTTTCAGGTTCCTTCCACCATTGTTTCACGGTTTTACAGTGAGCAATATGGTTTTGTATGCGTCCATATGTTTTATAGAATCATAATTTGAATCCCATGTTGAGGTTTCATGCCCTATTTTCCTTGGCCAAACCTTGGGCCGATGCCTCAAAGGCGTCCAACAGCTTGGCGCGGCCGTGCAAGGTGTCCTGGTCGTGGAAGGCTGCCGCCAGGACGCTGCCCAAACGCCGGTCCAAATCGCCTTGGGATCGGGCTGGGAATGGGGAAAGAAAGTGTGGTGTCATTGGTTCGTATATATGTTATATGTTCATATAAAGATGTGTAATGCGGTTCACAAAATGTGGGTTTCCATCATTATTCGGAAAATTGTGATTTTATCATCTGGTTTAATCCCATTCTTTAATCAAGAAGGATGGAGATATAATCACCCAGGACTTCATGTTTGAACCTCAACTTCTACCGTAAGAACCCCAAGTCCGGAGTGTGACCACACCGTTTGGGGAATTAAGCAAACATTAAAGACCAGACGGCATCAACAATATGGTGGCGTCTCTTCAAACTCAATTTGCTTGACCAACGATGAAAGCCAAAATACAACAACCACAACAACCATCTCCTAATCCTATCCAAAGAACAACAAATGGCGCTAGTATCATTTGTTTTCAAACATAACAAAATCACAAAAGCAACACACGAACAAGCACACCCTGAAAAAAAACATGGTCACATTTTCGGGGTATACCAAACAAATTGCTATTTTGATCAAAAATACGATGGTTAACAACGGGTTGAACAAATCTGAAAGAAACTAAACAAAGCATCGTTTGAAAAAATGGCAGTCCACCTCCTAAAGTGTCCAACTCATGAAACTGCTTTTGAAAGATGGGTTCAAATCACAATTTGCGTTGCTTAAATCCTCGAAAAGACTTGCTGAGCAAACCACGGATAGTAAGCCGGAACTCGTGAAAATCCTGAATGAATGCTGCTTCTTTCACCTCAAAGGTTTTCACAAGACCAGAATGCTGCATCAAGGATCAAAGATTCGTCTAGATCCTTATGATAGGCCCTTACGTTTCAGCCTAAAACGTGTTTCACGCGTTTCTTCTTGCGGCTTCTGCGTATCTGGTTGTTGAGGCCCGGGCATCAAAAATGTCGTAAGGAACCCGTCCTCAGAGCTGGAGATTTCCCAGCCATGAGCGTCTCCAGCTGAGCTGAAGCTGACAGCTACAGGAGACAGTGACTCTGTTACAATTCTGTTACAGCTGTTTCAAGTGGGAAGTCTCTGTTTTCACTTCACTTCGGTCTGAGGATCCCAACGAAACTTATCAACGGCCTGACAAAGCAACAGAGATATACTAGGGGTCTATGTGGAAAGTCACCAAAATCAGAGGCACATCGAGACCCGTCAAGGCTTTTGGTTCTGAAAAGTCAGCAAATGATCGGCAGCAGCCACCGAGCCTTTTCGAATTCTTCATGCACCTGCCAGCAGCGCTCTGAGACGCGCGTCACAGACCGAACTCAGATCTATGTCAATCAATTAGCAATCATAAATTCGCCGGAAGTGGAAGGAACATTATGTTATGTCACAATGTAACACATTATATAACATTATGTTATGTTTAGTGATCATTACGTGAAATTAGTGATGTTTAGTGTATGTTTAGTGTATACAATTTCACGACGTAGTTTCGTTTGAATCATCGAATCGACTGCATCGACCACGAGAGTCACTGTGACTTCTCCAACTGCGGCGCCCCAGGCCTTCGTGACTGACAGGGAGAGCACTTTTCCTTTGGTGCCTCCGCCGCTCCGCTGCTCCGCTCCAACCGAGAAATGACTTGTGAATGGTTGGTGAATGGTTGGTGAATGGTTGGTGAATGGTTGGTGAATGGCTGAGTTGATGCATCAACCAACTCCCGAAATGGATCCAGTGACTCAGTTGATGCGTGTTGATGCATGTTGATGCGTGTTGATACCATGTCTGCTCTGGACGAACATTGGAGTTGATCCGATCTGCAAAGCTGCCTCCAATGTCAACCCGCTCAAGCTTATGGAATTGCAACACGGTCTTCACAAAATCCAAAATATCACCAACCTCGTCAGGACAGGGAAAGGGCGAATCCAACACGTTTGCCCAGAAATTGGTGGCTTGTGGCTTGTTGGTTTGCAGCAAATTCTTTGGAGTTTACAACCGAACTCAAAACCCTACAGCTGAGTTTGGAAAGGACATTAATGACCATTCACGACCAATCTTCAGCATCCCAATGCAGAAACATTAATAGAGATAGTTCTGCTCGAATGTCTTTGGATACATTTGGAATATTGCGAACTCATTTTTTGGCAAATCTCAAGTAAATGCCCAAATGACCAAAGACTGCCGCGAAAGCTGGACCACTTGACATCCTCCAAAGTTGCATCAAGCGACTCTTTCACCAAAGGCTTCCAACCGGCCGAAGACGACCTGGTGTGGGATGATTGGAATGTCGCAGATGATGGATGTGTCATACAAAGGAAATGCAAAATACTGACGTTTTGCTGATCAAAACATTCAATTAATTTGAGGAAAAATGATTTGAGCTATACCCGATTCTGGAGGAGTTTTCACTGTTGGAGGTACTGAGAGGTTTCAATTTTCCTGTTCACTCACAGTTGGGCGGACTAGCCTTTGGCCGCGGGGTCGTTCCAGACCATTTTGCACCGGAAATCGATGGGTTTTGGTGTCAGTGAGTTTTGCAAACCCGCACTAGCAATCATGCACTTGTTGTAGTTGAGCAAATCCGGTATGTTGACTGTTGCGCCATTTCTGTTGGGCAAACAACGATTCAGTCCAATAAATAAAACTTGATGATATCCCAAGTTCTATGTCTGCTTGTCCATCCAGATGACATGTTGGTTGACAAGGTCTTATCGTTTACATTCTTACACGCCCCTGAGTTTCCTGTGTTTCCTCAGTGTTCCGTCTTGCAGCAAAAACACCAGCCCAGGACTCCAAGGGACCCCACAAGTTGTATTTATTTCCGTTGAGTGATGTGTTTTCGCTCCCATCTCCAAGGCATCTCCAAGTTTCCGACGTTATTTCGCAGCCGCCAGCCAGTGCCCATCACACCTTCACCCAGCTAGGAAACCGGGAAGGATCACATCCAGCTGATCGCGAGGATCTTGGTGGAACCGCCGCACTGTTTCTTGGAATATGCTTCAGTTGATCATCCGGTTGTTTGCTAAAATCCGAGATTGCCAAGTTCATGTCAATCATCCAATTTTCAAACGAAATCATCAAAAATCCCAGAAGTTTCCCCGCCAAACGCTCTGTGAATTTGCCCCTTGGCACCTCCGGTGCTCGCATCCGACTTGGCCGTCAGCACTGCCGCGCTGCTGTTGCCTCGGCAGTGGGCGCCAAATATCTCGGGGATGCCATTACTGACAGAAGATGTGGCCAGTCTTTGCCAGTCAAAATACATCAACTATGTCAAATCTGTCAAAAATGGAAAACTGAAGAGATTTAAATCAAAGTTGCCTTTTACCATGTCCATGGGAGTATTAGTCACCATGGATTGAAATCAGATCAGCTTCCGACCTTGTTCGGAGAGGTTCCGATAGCTGTGATAGGAGTCCTCTCAGGAGACAGCATGATGGCAGCATTTGGGCACAGAAATTTCAAGACCAACCCAGGCCACCAAGCATTGGCAAGTATCCATCCAAGCAACTATCTAAATCCACCAAAATCCATCCAAATCAATCATACTATCCATCACCTTTCCAACATCTTCCATCACCTTTCCATCACCTTTCCATCACCTTTCCAACATCTTCCAACATCTTCCAACCACATCGCCTTGAGATCCTTGAGATCCTTCAGCCTTCCAACATCTCTTTACACAGCCGTTCTTCGCTCCATGGTTCCTACGTCGCCCAGCCTGCAGGGATTCCAAGGCACGCGTCACGGTCTCCAGCATCGCGTAGCACTCCTGCGCCTGGAGCGAGGCACTTGGGGAGTCACTTGGGGACCGTGAAAGGGGGAATGTCACTTGGGAATGACTCGGAGTGACGGGGGATGATGGTGACTGAAAGATGACTGAAAGTGAAAGGAACGGAGTTTTGCACTCTGACTTGTTCTGATAGAACTTGGAGTGATATAGTCATCTCAACAGAGAACAGCATAGAAACACATAGAAGCGCAGTGAAGAAGTATACATAGAAGCAGATATAGAAGTAGTGAATATAGAAAAGCACAGTGAACACGGTGGATTCATCGCCCGACCTCGCTTTGAATCATCTCAAAGACGCTGCTGCCTGAGATGTACCGCGTGGCCTGGAGATGGCGGGAGATCGTGCATCCTTGCATCGGTGTCTGATCTGGGCCCAACACTTCACACATCCCTGCATCCAATCCCATCCCCACATCCTCTGTAAAGTCAACAGATCCCACGTCAAACCTTTGTAAAATGCGTTTGGACTTCAAATAGACCCATGATTTTCTGCTACATTTCCGCCTTTCAGAGCAATGAATCTCTTTTGACTTGTCAATCCTCAAATCCAACGCTCGTGCGATGTGGCCATGTCTCGCGCGGCCTGTGCAATGAGACTGTTGCACACCTGCCGCACAATCACCGCTAGACGTGCCAAGGAGTTGTAGTACTTGGAATGCCTGGCAGCTCACCAGGTCAGGTCATAGGTCACCGTTTTGAACTACCTGACTACCCCCTTTTCACCTTTGTTTCAGGCATTGTGATGTATTGTCACCACGACCCCACGTGGTTCAAAACTGGTTCAAACTGCTTCAACTGTCATTCACATTATTCACATCGACCACTTTGCCACCAAATTTAGAATTCTCAGCAAAGTGGCCACATGGAATTTTAAATGCCGTCAATGTGACTGTTTCGCCTCCAAATCAACAAAAGCATGTGGAAAATGTCGTCGAAGACCTCCTCCAAGGCCTGAATCAGCCAGCAATGGCATGGAGGGCACCCGAAATCCGATGATTCTGATCTGTTTTGATCATCATGTGATCATCATGTGATCATGGTTTGTTCATTTAAAGATTGGTATCTTTTGGTATCCACTTTCATAAACCCAGGCCGGGCCTCGAAATCGGCGGACTCGGAGAGGAGGCTGTTGACGTAGGGCTCCAAAGTTTTCAGGAACCGCACATTGTCGTTGGCCTCCTCTCGGCTATCCTGAACAAAGAAAATCATAGCTGCTTGGGAATGAGCATCCGTGTTCAAAAAAAGGATTTCAACACCTTTACCCCAACGACCTTTGCTTACGAGTTGGTTTAGCATGGTTTTGCTATTTCAACACTTTCCATCGTCACCAAAAAAACATCGCTTCTCATTTGGATGGCCATGCACGGCCGCGCCCCGCTGCTCGCTTCCATCGTTGGCCTCCACTTCCTTCTGCAGCCGCGCGAAGGGCGAGACGTAGGTGCTCTTGTTGGCTTCCAAGAAACGGAGCACCTCAGTCGCGATGTCGGATCTGGAGATGATGTTTTCTGTGACCATGGCAATGTTGTGTTTGGCTATGAGATCAAAGTGGACATTGTGTGTGTGTGTTGCAGTTTCAGATGCACACGCCAAGACATATTGAAGAAGCCGTAAACCCCCAATTTGTAGAGTTTTGTAGTCTTTCTGGTTGAGCTTCAAACCTTAGTTTGTAGCCGTTCACCCTTTGGCAAACAACCATCGCAACAAAAAATCGCCATGTTCAGTATGAAGATCATCGATGAATGGTGACTCTTCAGAGATTTTGCTTTGCCAGGATAGATTTCCAAAAGGATCCAAATGGTAATTCTTCTCATACATCTGCAGATTCAATCAGACACACGTTTTGCATCGAGTCGGTGGAAAAGTTCTGAGCTGGGCACTCGTTTGACGCCCTCCATTTGCAGCTGATTCTGAATGGAATTTAAATTGTTTGCCTCAGATTCGAAAAAAACGAAAGACGCTGGTTTGTTGGGGATCAAAGTCAATGAGTCTTCCAGGGAGCAAAATTAAAAAAAATGATCTCAAAGAAGCTTGCTTGGGGGTCAAATTGCTGGTTCCTGAGGCATTGACCCGATTCTGCCAAAATCTCAGCTCAGCGTCGGGTTGAGGATCTCCCTCTCTAAAAACATGTTCGGGTTCCTACGGCGGATGGGGTTCACTTGGAACCACATGCTTCACTCAATGGTTCACCCTGTGAGAGATGTTGAAAGTGTTCGAAGTTTCCGAAGCTTCTACCGAAGTACCGAAGTATGGCTGACAGTCCAGAAAGGTCCAGGAAAATCCACCATCCACCCCCGTCCACCCCCATCCACCTCCATCCACCCCCATCCACCCATCATGCCATGTGCTTCAGCTCCTGCTTGAGCACATAGCGCACCTGCTTGGTCCAGGTGATCACCTCAGGCACAATGGCAGCGGCCACGAAAGCCGCAGAGGCGCCAACAAGCATTGGAAATCCATTGGAAATCCATTGGAAATCCATTGGAAATCCATTGGAAATCCATGGAGATGTGGTTGGATATGGTGGGATTAGATTAAGCTATTTTAAACCAATTGGATCAACCTCCGTGACGTATTGCTTGTGGAACTATGGCAAGAAAAAAGTTGTGGACATAGAACTTCCGTGTCGAAATCCACCCGGCACTTGCCATTTTGTGTTTTGAGATATCTGTGTAAATCAATGTACAGCAACTGTTTGCAAAATTCCATCTCCAAGGGGCCGCCCCTTCCAACACGTGGACTCGGTCCTGGCTTGATACAACAGAGCTGGGGATCGCTTCAGGATGGAGAGTCTACAGCCATCCTCATCCAGCACGGATGGCTGAAGTGAGGACGAGGGATGTGACTTGCGATCAGATCGCCCAAGGCGTTTTTTGTTGGCACGCATTATCCGTAAGCAATTGCAATAGCTATTAAGCTTTAGCTTGGGGGGTGGGGGGCGCATGTTCACGTTCTTGCAAGATGTCGTTGTACGCAGTGGATGCTACGTTGAAGATCTNCGTGGGTTTTTCCACGTTTTTGAAAAGGTCGTGAAATCGACGAAGTTGCCAAACTTGGGCTCAACATGGCCCAACATGGGCCCAACATAGGCCCAACATGGGCCCAACATAGGCCCAACATGGGCCCAACATGGCTCAACATGGGCCCAACATGGGCCCAATATGGCTCAACATCGGCCCANCATGGGCCCAACATGGCTCAACATGGGCCCAACATGGGCCCAATATGGCTCAACATCGGCCCAACATGGGCCCAATATGGCTCAACATGGCCCAACATAACCCCAACACGGCCCAACATGGCTTAACATGGGCCCAACATGGGCCCAATATGGCTCAACATCGGCCCAACATGGGCCCAACATGGGCCCAACATGGCTCAACATGGGCCCAACATGGGCCCAATATGGCTCAACATCGGCCCAACATGGGCCCAACATGGCCCAACATAGAGNCATGGGCCCAACATGGCTCAACATGGGCCCAACATGGGCCCAATATGGCTCAACATCGGCCCAACATGGGCCCAACATGGCCCAACATAGAGCCAACATTGGACCAACATACTCCAACTTTGGAACTCCCAACTAACACTCCGGTGCGGGCGGTTGTCGTCGCGAAGCGACCAGAATACTATTAGAAACTTCCCGGTGATCTAACACTGCTATATATACAGATACAAAAAACATTACATAAATAGACAACTGGGACATCTATGGATATCTTATGACCTCCCTTCCAGTCCTTGCTGATGGCGCTGGACGACGCTTTGCCTTGGTGTGTCAACTTCATTGAAGCGCAAGATGCCCAGCAACAACGAAACACTTGGGCGCCGGATATTGATCGATCTGCACATGAATGGCATATTCCCAAGCCTACCATGTTGGATTGGAGTGACCCTGCCTCTGATTGATGAATCTATTTGTGTGACCACGAGTGGATGATAGCGGATAGTTCGTTTGACACTGCCGGCACAAGAAACATTGAACCCCTGCTTGGAAACCGAGAAAAAACACCTGACCATCCAGAAGCCAACGGGCTGAAGCCATCCAAATCATCAAGGACTCCTCGAAGGAACGGCTGAGGCCCCAGCTTTGACCGGAGTCCTGGCGGTTTCCCGTCTGAAAAATGTGACTGAAACCCGCTGGTTCGCAGGGCAAAAGCGTTGAAGGCGTTTTGAACCGCAAGAAGTCAAAGACCCAAACTGGGAAAAATCAGAAGAAAAGTCATGGGATCATACCACAACAGCAGCATGGAAGTATGGGTCCAAGAAATAAGGCCGGGGTCAAAGCTTCTCGTTTTTTTCGGGACCGAATCGATGACTTGACCCATACCCAAATGCCAAGTGCAATCATAGATCCTTGGGTTGATACACCCATTACATAGTGTTATTATCCATGATTATCCAATCATCAGAGTCAACTCAATAAATCAACCCCTCGTATCAAATATCCACTGTTGTTTGATCAGATAAGTCTAAATCTTCAAATTTTAAACCAATTTCAACCATTTTCAACCCACCTTCGTATCCAAAGCTGCGCCTGTGATCCTGCGGCTTCCCTTGGCGGCAAAGGTAGGAGAGTCTGGCCCTTCATCAGACCGACGGTCACGTGAAGCGTCGCCAGAAAGCCTCGGTGTCGTGGTGGTTGACGCGGTTGGGGGCTTGGGTTTGGGGATGATTTCCAAGATCACACGGATGGGAAAGTTTGTGGTATAGTCCCATCAAACTCAAAAGGGCAAGGTTTCGTGCTTGATTGCTCCGGATATTTCTTGTACTGCTGCAAAATGAACTCATGTACAATTAGACAGCACGAACAGGTGCTGCGAATCTGGGTCAGAGTTCTTGGGGGTGCACGGGGGATGCTCCAAAGTGGTGTTAAACTGTGTTAGATTCTGTTAGAGTCTGTTAGACCATCCATTTTTGGGGCCAGTAACTTTGAGCCCCATTCTACGGCAATTTTAGTAGGGACATGAGGTTCTAAACCATGGGACTTATGGGTTGATAATATTGGCATCATTATTATGGGGTTGACAAACATTGGCTCATACCCATCTGACATGACTGCCCCTCCAGCGATCTGTGACGAGGAGCTGTGAAACTTGTCGATGAGATCACGCGAAATGAGATCCGACCAACCCCGCTGGTTCGCTGGGTTCATCAGCACGGACAAATAAACAGAGTGACAGTAGCTGTTGATCAAATCCATGATCCCCTGGCAAGACTTGGCATGCAAGAAGTGGTCAAACATGGTTGAATCCAGGAAATGGTTGGGGCAGCAGAGTTCAACCTTACTTTATCGAGGTAGAAAGCTGGAACCATTTATCTGTTTTTCCTATTCGTTGGTCCTTAGTAGATCTTGAAACATGTAAGTTTGATATTGACATTTCAGTTTTATTGGCTAGAACAGCCCAAATGATTTTTCCTGAAAAGATAAAGCATGAGTTACTCCACTCAACCCCATTTGGCGTGTCCAAACATGGGGCGTACCCCAAAACTACAATCTAAATCCGAAAAAATGATGATCAACCGTGGGACTTTGGGTTTTCTTCAAACAAAGACATGACTGAAAGAGCCTTAGCCAGCTCAATAAAGACCACGGGCCGCTGCGCCAAACCTGGCGCGGAAAACTGGACTCAGATATCACCACAAAAAGCCGAGCAAGATGGATGCGATTTGCTGTCAAAAAACGGTAATTTGCCCAGAAAAGGTTGCGATTTTGTCTCGAATGATGATCAACACTGGGACGGGCTTCCAAATTGTGAGACTGAGACAACTCTGGTTGAAAGATGAAGGGGACGGATTCTCATGATCGTGCCAACCTCATGTACATCAAGAAATGATAAGAAATGAATGAAAACTCTTCATCCATTCAGAAAGCCACGAGTTCTTGAAATCATCTTACAGAGCAAACTTCATCCCATCCAGGTCCAGGCCTATGTCTATCTCCACCTCGTGCTTGGATCGCACCAAGGCCAACACCTGCCGGAATGTGGAACCCATCAAAAGGGTACATGGAAATCAAATGATGAAAATGACGAAGCTGCTGATTTCCGTCTGTCAAACCGAAATCCTCACCAGGTCACGAATGGCTTCTAACACCTTCCATCACTTCCCATGTTGCATGAACTCAAGCCAGTCATCCCCATTTTTGTCAAGCTACCCAAATTTGGGATGGCCAGCCACATTACACCACATCCAGCAGAATCCCACCTTCTTTTTCATCTGAGCCGCCTCAGCATTTGGAATCCCAGTGTTGTACATTTTGGTATCAAGTGTGAAGTATCCCAGAGATATTGTCAGATCTCAATTTGGACAAATTTTACAACTGGTTTTCACAGTCATCACATTTTGAAGATTTCATCACCCATTCATCACATTTTTGAAGATTTCATCAGCCTTGGCAAAAAGTGCTCTCCGGCTCTAAGGCTCAGGCCGTCGGCAAGTCACTGGAAGCGCTACAACTCTCACCATTTGGTGACCTCGAGGCCAGATCTTAACGAAGATCGAAAGATCAGCAAGTACAAAGATCGAAGGGCCTGGATGAACTTGGAACTTTACATGTTCAAATTTCACCAGCTACAAATGTGGTTCCCAACACTTCCATAGTGTCTCATAAATACCATACAAACTGTCGAGTGGGGCGAATCTTTCAGTCACATATTTCGGTATCTTATGGCCAGTTCTGGCCACTTCATCCCACTACCCGCCCCCCAGAAAAAGCCATTCAAACTCAACCAATTCCCAGTGACATTTTCTAGGATCTTCCAGTACAAAAAACAAACTTTCTGAGCTTCCAAGCAAGTGAAAGAAGACGGCGGGCACTTCCACCTGGCGCGAGAAAATGGCGGGGCAACACCTCTTAAAATCAATCTTCCCCCAAATGAAATGGACATAAAATGGCAGTTGTCATGCTGATGTGACCATCCAAAATGGTGGGCAAAAATGGTGATTTGGATTATTCCATACACTTCGACTCCGTAGATCACCATGTTTGATGCTTAAGTTGTCAAATCAACATCCAAGTGCCATAAAACTGAATAAATTCCCTGTAAACCCGGTCCGTTTTGAGGTGCCATTGGCCTCATGGAGGAAGGTCTGCAGTGTGGTCCGGCTCGGAGCGTCATCCCCGAAGAGCTGCAAGAACCGCTCCTGGCAGAGCCAGAGGATACGGAAGATCCAGAGATTGGGGATGGCTCGGGATGGCTCGGGATGGCTCGGGATGGCTCGGGATGGCTCGGGATGGCTGGGGATGGCTGGGGATGGCTGGGGATGGCTGGGCGTAAGGTATGATAGGCAATGATAGAGTGTGATAATATTTCTACTTATTTCAACCAACAAACCATGGCCTACACACTATTCAAACAACAACAACTGGGGCTCCCACCAATAAGACTGGATTTTTCGCGTGTTTTTTAACACCCAAAAGTCTTCCGCAGAACTTCCATGCCTGCTTCTCTTTGCGCACGGCAAAGATGGTGCTGACCCTGACAGAGAAGCGTGATGGAATGCGATGGCGGAATCTAGCGGAGAAGCATAGAATCCAGCTGCCGCCAGCATTGGGATATATAAGCAGCTACACAAGCAACTATAGTTTATTCATTGCTGTCATATAGATCATCTAGACATTATATTGACATTGGGATGTTTTTTGACTCTGTGAATCTCTGTGATAATATCTTGAGGAGATGGCCTGTTCTCTCCAACTGGGGGGCCGATCCAGTTCAATTCCCGTAGAAATAGAGATGGGGATGCCGAGCCTTCTGAGCACCCATAATGTCCGCTCATCTGCCTGAGGCTAGTAGGTGAAAACCATTGGATGGCGTGAACTGGGGTACCCTAAAAATTGAAGCAATTAATTGTTTGTTGCGACGTTCATTTGTGTCACCCAGTCAAGCAACAAATTATGGCAAATCCTCCAATTTTGGACACGGGTATGATTTCATGGTGCACATGTACAGATATTGGCGTATCTGAAATGGCTCCAAAAATTGCAAGCTTATAGAGGGTATCCTCTTTCATAGTCCATTGTTGGTAAACTGCAAAACAGCTTCAAAACATTCAAAGATGCAAATCCAAGGGGCCCTCTCACCCATGGGGGCTGGCGTTCAGAACGCCATGGCATGCATTCATATACCTCTGCAAAGCGTTTGTCCTTGACCGGTTCGACTGGGTACGAAACTATGTCTTGTCTACGTCGGCTCTTGATTAGTTGCTGGTTGTTTTTTCTGCTTTCTCTTTACTTTACTGCATTGCATGTTGGGTAAATTGCGCTCACTTCAAGCCATGTTCCTGTTCCGTTCCTGTTCCGTTCCTGTTCCGCAATGCTACCATCTCTTTAACCTCTCCTAGCACAGTATCCTGTTGAGCACCAGAGCACGCATGCTGTTGCCATGTCATGAGATACACATATTGCGGCTCGGCTTGCCATGAAAAACAGCGCCTTTCCCTCAGCTGTGGAGCCAACACCACATAAAGCGGTCAAATGAGTGGGTTTCAATCTACAGTCAACTTTTTGTGCATCCGTTCTGTCAAAATCTTCTCTGACACATGAAGAAGACCCAAATCTTGTTCTCGGGCTACTTGGGGATGAGTTCCTGATGAGTTTGTAATTATCCTAATGAGTTCCCATCCTGCGAACCCGTGGAAACCCATGGAGTCCATCCTCAACCATCATCCTCTCCCCCATCCAATTCCCATCCAATTCCCATCCAATTCCTATCCAATGGTTTCAATCGCTTCAATGGCTTCCAAGATGCAGGACGCACCTGTTCCACGGCCGCCTCCTTCTCTGCCTCGGTCTTCTTCTTCAAACGATGCTCGTGCTTGGCCTCGTCGCAGCCAGGAGGCAGCTGGGAGCTTCTGTGGAGGTCCTGTGGTACGCAGAAAAGCAACAAAACGTTTTCAGGATCCTAAGAAAGTTCGTGAAAAGATTGGGAGCACTCTGTAAACTATGTTTTGTCTACAGTCAATCTGACTCTGTCAGAATGGGAGCAAAGTCTCTCTAATTCTTCACAGTCAGCGTGTCTCACATTCACCAATGCTGCACTGTGCTGCGTTGCACGAGAAGAGCAACCGGTGATGCTTCACTGAGGCACTGTCACTGGCAGTCTCCTGCTGGAGTTGAGCTTTCCAGATCCCGCAAACATAGCACATAAATTACCAACGGACATATTATGTCTCAGCAGATTGAAGGCTTTTCTGAAATACAATGCTTAGACTTCAACTGATTCAGATTCAGTTTCTTCTTTGTTTAGGAGCATTTCTTCCATTTTGCGTGCACAAGACCAACTGCAACACCCCTGAAGCTGCAATCCTTGGTTTTTTCCATGGGCTTCCAAGTTGTCGCCTGATGGCCATGGGTTTGATCAAATGGGCATCGATCATCCTGGTTGCAGGGTTCAGTTTCAGTTGTCTTGATGAAGTTTTGGTTTAGATCCAACGATCCATCTAAACACAAATCTTTGATGGCAAAAACCTGCAATTTCTCTTTCACACCAATTCTTGAAATGGTCCTTTCTTGTAACACCTTTGCTCCAATGATGCCTTTTCTTTATTTCCCGAAAGAAAAAAAGGGCAAAAACTCCCCATGGCTGCCACATCAACGAAGCGCGGGAAAGGTTGCAGCCTCGTGGTGCACTATGCGCCAGGACTTCTTCAATTCATCCGCCAGCCTCAGCAAATGAAACGACATACGACACGAGAAACCGCAATGTTGAAAAAACAACATGGTCAAACGATTCGGTCACCTCAGTGGCTTTTCCGACGCGTCAAACAAATTGATCCGGCTTGAGACTTTGGCTCAAATCGTAGCACAAGAGATTTCACCAGAAATACTAAGATGCAAAATAAGTTCAATTATCTTCATATGATATCATCAAATAAAACTGTCAAAATATTGATTATATCAGTGACATCACTTCTCAACAAACTTCCACCATCGACAGGGTCAAAAAAAAACATCAACATCTATCCACATCTATTTCTAAAATGTATCATATGTTTATAAATGTTTATAAATGTTTATAATATACCATAATTCATCCTACAGAATCAGATCTGTCACCGAGGCGCGAGGGCTCGGTGTCGTCCAGGCGCAGCGGCACCGAGGCCTCCTCTTGGCCCATGGGTGCCATGTCCACCAGGAGCTTCTCCTTGCGCTTCGTCAGCTCCTGCCAAAGTTGGATTGGAGATGATTGGAGATGATTGGAGGATGTGGAATGAAAGATGTTGGGAAGAACTTATTAAAAAAACTGACGGTGAAAATAGAGTGTGGATGTTGATGATTTCATGCCCGAACAGTAGGATAGATCCTCCATTATTGGACAAAAACAAGTGCCACTTCTGAGGAGCCACAACTGCAGTGTCAAAGTCAAGTTGACTTAAACAGTAGACTTACCAGTGAAGTGTCAACTGGCAAAACAAATAAGAAATCGATGTATTTGCTTGAAGAAAAGCGATGACATTGATATGTGAGAAACGCGGTATGCGATCACCAAAGAAGGTATGATCATATCATACGTTCATTTTAGAGATCATTAAATTAATACGTCTGAAGGTATGATGCATCCGTTGGAAATGGGATCCTCCAAGGTTCTCACGGCATCTGCTACGGGGGAGCGCACCTGCCAGCAAGGTATTTGGCTGACTGGGAAGGGCAACTACCAATCAGATGGCAAGAACCACCCGAAGAACATTCTTTGCTGTGCAAGATTGTGAAATTGGAACAGAATCACCTTGTATATGGTTTAATCATGTTTAATCCTGCGTTTGTCCAAGAACATTTCGCTTGTAGTTGTTCATGTTGGCCTCATTTTTCATGGAGAAATCAAGTGGATTCAAGTGGTTTTGCTGTCATTTTCCAGACCGCGCACCTTGACCTTGCGATCCACCAGACAGAGTGCCTGCAAGAGCACGCGGCTCTTGCTCTCGCCTTCGTCCCCAGCACCTGACGGTTTCACCCACGAAATGTATCGGATGGTTGAAGCCAATTTAGACAATGACCAGAGGAAATTGTGATTTTCCAAGAATATAGAATGATATAGAATGGCCATGAGATGATGTGGAACGATGATTTCTCCATGAGAATGGAAGTTGTTCCATGGTTGTTTCGAACATGTTTTGACAAATGCACATTGATTCAACATTGAGAACACTCCGAGCCTATGAGATTCTGGGCGTTCTGCAGCAAGGCCAAGCCCTCTTTCAGGGCCTCCGGATTTTTCTCCTGGATGGGATCTACGGATATCCACACCGTATAGAAGCTGTTGGATGCAGCCACTACCCATTTGGATCCATGACGGGATCATGGCAATCCATGGCATGATGGCATGATGAAAGGCTTCATACACTACACGCTCGCGTCCTCACTGGCCAGAATCACCCGCATCAGCATCCGGGTCCACTTCTTGGTCTCTAGGGACTTACTGCGCACTTCGTAGTGCGCAACCTGCCACATCCCACCCAGGGCGGTTGGATGTGGCTGCTTGCGCAAGAATAGGGCGATGCAGATGCATGGCTCAGGGATGCATGTGTCGATGTGGCTTCAATGTGGATTGTCCCGGGAACGCGAGAGCGGCCCGAGAGCGGCACCAGCAGCTTTCCAATCTTCTCACGCGCTCGAAGATCTCTAGGGGATTTCTTTGGCCTCGCAAGGTGCCGTGGCTTGAAATACGGAATGGTCTTGAAATAATAAACCACTGGATTTTAGTGTAAGTGTGTAACATTGTGTAACTGTATTTTTGGATAAACCCATTGGTCTTGGTCACACCTTCATTGATCTTCATTGGCTACCCAGGTCCTACAAGTGGATGAGCCAAACCGAATTCTTCATCAAAAAGGGATGTTCGTCAAACTAATGTCTTCTTTCCCAACCTGAACCCAAAAAACTAGGTGGGGGTTTGAAGCCACCTGAAGAATGGTCCACTGGAGCTGATCAGTTCCAATTGAGCATGAAACTGCTAACCAGAAGAATCCCATTTAGGATTTTCATGGTTTATCGTACCTCATTTTGACTGGTGAAAAATTCCTTTGATTCTCCTAATTTGTTTCCTAACCTGATCACTTTGTTCATCATTGGATCATCAAAAGAGGAAAAGTAATGGAAACATTGGTTCGGCAACACATCAGCGGTGCCTCGCGGGGGACAGGCTCTGCCGCGGCACACTGCGCTGCCGCGAGTCGGGGCGATCGCCCAGGCCGCGGTCCGGCACCCGACGCTCCGCGGCCTATGAGGGACGCAGCTGACGACGGCGACAACGACGGCGAACGACGACGGTGTGACAACCAGGGACTTCAACCCATGAAATGACCATGACGTAGTGGCAACAGTCAAGATATGTTGAACATATCTTGAAATATGTTAAAGTGTTGCCAAGGTTCGGCCATATCAAACCCAACACTCAATCAAAATTACTACGACATGAAACTATCTTCAATACTTGTGAATAAAAGTTGCAGTTTACTCAGAACGAAGATCATCCCCGAGACCAGACTCAGGTCCGCACGGCCACTTCCACTTCCACCACTGGAGGTGGACCCACCAGCTGCAGCTTGGGAGCACGTGGCCGGGGCCTGATCTGATGGGGACGGTTGGAAAAAAGCTTTTTGTAGCCTCGAAAATGCGTTTTTACTTAACTTTTAATCATGTTTTAATTATCCATGATGTTTGAGAGCATCGCCTAGCAGAATGGGAATCACCAACCAAATCAGATTTGAATACAAACTGCTTGAGAGCTCCCCTAGAAAACTGATAGAATTTTGGATCGTGTTTGTCCAACGAAAAGGAAAACCACTTTCAGAATTTCAACACCTCCAGGTTCTTCGAAACAGAAAACAATAGCTGTCATAGCTGTCACAACTGTCATAACGATCAGAACTTGACCGCCTGATGGATGCCATCATCATCGCCTCCGCTTGAGCCAGGCTTCTAGAGCAAGCCTTAGAAATGCACGGCAAGCCAATGTGTAGACGCACCCATGAATCCACGGGGGACAAGCAGCCTGGACTTGGGATTTTGTCGATCAAGATAGGGGAGTGATCGAATCAAAGTGGAGATCTATCAATCATCCAACTATAATTGGAGACTAAAGGATGATCGGATGATCTTGGTGCTAAACAAACCAACTGAAATGGTATGCGAATCGGCAAACAGGTGCCAAATGACACACCTGTAATGCTGGCAAGGCACCGCCTGAGCCGCTTTGTCTCTTTCTAATGACCTCAGCAAGTCTTTTACAGGAATCGAACCTTCAACTGTTGTTGCCCGACACATCCCATGTTTTTGTTGATAGAATTGTCATGAATTGTCCCTTTTTAATCGAGATACCCCCCTTGGTGTCCCATTTTTTGCAAGTTCGATTAAGTCTGCTCAACAGCTACAAGCATGCTAAACAAACACGGCATTCTGAGGCAAAGGCGGTTCTCTGGAGGGAATGGACAGGGTCCTCACCTCTGCACCAGCCGCCTGGCAGTTCTGCTGCAGTGGCTCAAAACACTTGGAAGTGAACAGGTGGAACAGAACCCATTGGACTTGATCAAATGCTGATAAGATTCTTAAGATCCACTTGAATGGTGCCTTAGTGGCACTATATTTGCCTCAGATACGGGTTCCACGGTCCAATACTGCGGCTGCACCTGTGCAGCCGTCGAAATCGCAGCACCTGCGCCCGGAGGCGCTCCGGGGGGCGGCGCACCCACCTGGCCCACCTCGGAATGACTTTGTCAGAACAGACGACCAAGAAAGATTGCTCCGATGGCCAGAAATTTCGAGAGAAACTTTTCCAAACCTCCAAAAGTTTAGAAACTGGTAGAAACTGGTCAACTGAAAAAAAGACGGTCACATGGGCACGCCAGGGCATGTCGATGGCACATCCCGGCCTGGCCATGCCCCTGGCCGTGCTTGTGGCTCTCAGATGCACTTGCAGCTGACTCGCTGAGACTCACCTAACAGCAATTGCAGCCCTTTGGGGTTGATGTTGACGTGTCCAAAGATTGTCTTTTTCAATCACATGCTGACAGCTTTTTCCTGTGTTAGTGCATTTCCAAAATATGGCAACATCTATATCAATATCTCTAGAAATGTTCCATTCGATGCTGCCCATTCGACTTGGTGTTCATAGCTGGTAATAGTTGTTCCAAACAAAGAACCTTGTTCCCGAAAAACAAAGTCCATTTCTCTAATGATCAAACTCAGTATATCTATGTATATCTCAGTATCATGGTCCATTGCGATTTCGAAGGGTCAACCCCACGGCCCCACAGCGCCTCGGTCCGTTGCGATTCTCTCAACTTCTGCGACACCGACGCTGACGCAGACTCGGCGTCGGGTCGGGATCGGCGCGGCGTCCCAGGCGCACCTGCGATCCAACGAGTTCAGCTGGTGAAACTCTGAATTTGAAACAGATCCCATGGTTTTCCCATCTTTACAGTTTTTTTCAACTCTGGAAAGCAACGAATGAAGGAAATTGGATGAAATTGGTCTGTAACCAATTTGTCAATCAGAGAGATTGGAGGATGGTTCGATTCACCACTGGCAAAGTTCATTTTTGTATATTCTTGTTGTGTTCATCCAACAAACTCATGATTTGGCAACCATATGTTGCTGATCCACGGCTGCACTCGGGCTCCCAGACCCAAGGGTCTACCAGGCTCAGTGGATTCGGACCTGAATGACTCGTTGTTTTGTGCTCCAACACCCTAGATCCCAGATAAGGTGGTAAATGGTGGTAAATTGGTGGTAGATTTGGAAAACACAAAGGTCAAATCACCAATGTACCGCCTCTGTGGCTATCATTTGCCTACAGCAGGTTGGAGAAACCTGTATATGAATCAATGGATCAAGGGGCAAATCGCTGAATGTCGTGAACGGCTTGCTATACTTCCCTAGAGGGCCAGAGTGGAAAGAAGTCTTGATTTGACTGCAAACTCAAGAAATATTTAACAAAAGCACTCGTTACTCGTTAACATACCTGACGCCTGGCCAACCCCAAAAGGCTCAACAAGGCCACCTGGCCTCTGGGTCCGTTCCAAACGTGCAGCCGCCAAAGCTGCCTCGCTGAGCTAAAGATGTCCCCAAGATCCAAAAGCCAGGATTCAAAGTTTGATTTCACAGAAACAAGATCACAACATGTGAGATGATATAAAATCAGCCCCTTGTTACCTCCATCCACATCATGAATGGTGAGGACGAGCACGGAGTCCGTAGATTCTCGACTGACAAACACGGCCTCTGCATTGAAATAGGGCACTTCCATTTCATCCTCCTGAAATTCATGGCACGGGTGGACACACAAACTTGGGATGAAACTACCAATCAAACATGACCAAACATTTATTAATTGCATTTCCATCTATCCCTATGCCCTATGCTTTATCCCAAAAAGCTCATGCTCAAAAATCCAGCGCTTTAAACGTTACTGTCCCCAGCACTCAATAGCCATATTCTTGACTACGGGAACCCCCGATCCATTCTCACATAACCGCCAAATACTCTGGGTAACTCATCCTTTTTTATTGGTCATGTGCCCATTATTGATGGTCAGATCACCGCCCCGCTCTCGCTGGTATATCTCATGCATTTTTGGACCATCCCAAATCACATCGTCCAACCTGCACATTGGTGAAAATCCCCGTATTTGGATGGTTTGAACATGGATTGAGACCCCATTATCCCCGTTGAAGTTCCATTCAAAATGGCAATAAATGGGGACACTTGGGGATAAATGGGAATAATTGAGGACTTTGTTTTTGTCACTAAAAAACAAACAAAATGAAAATCACCAAAAACCTCGTCTCCGTCGGTCTCCTGGATCAGCACATGCGTAGTTCGCTTGGTCGACCGCTCGCGGCTGCGCGCCATCTCCGCTGAGGCCGGCCGCTCCAAGGAGCGGCCACGGGTGCCAGGGATGTGCAACGGTACCTCGGTCATCCTGGAGGTCATGTTTCGTCAATGTCCAAAAAAATGATGCAAAACATAAGATATAACAAGACCATACAAGACCTATAACATCCATATTACCATAGAAATGTGAAATTGATGATGATCGATACTAATTCCTCCATGGTAATAATTTGGAATTGGGGACACTTCTGACCCATGATGACCAAAACCTAGTGAGAATATCCCCTAACCGGAACTGCGCAAAACAAATACAGTCTTCCTATATACGCTTGAATGATCCTTGAAATACCCAAGGCACTGCCAAACAGTGCCAGTTCTGAGGGAATACACAACGTTTCAACTCACTGGCATTCATTTATGAACTCTCTGGATCACCCCAGTGACCCTGTCCTGACGACATCCTCGCAGTGCGGCCACAAAGATCCTGCCAAGGAACAGGACCGGGAGAAATCTGATGAGTTTTCGTTGGCTGAAAAAACAAAACGGTGGATTTTCTGTCATTTTCTTTACAAATCACGGCTGTTCTAGGCTGGTCCCATCTCCGGTCATCAGTTATGGGCATGTCTGCTCCAAAAAGAATTGAAAGATTTAAGCATGAAAATTGGATGTGGAATCAGCAAAGCGTGGACTTTAACCAACTAAAATTGGATGGAAATGGAGCCGCTCACCATACCCTTGCTCTGGGTTTCCGCACTTTCAGGTCTGGGCAGACTTGGAAGCTCGGTGCGGGAACCTATGAGGGTAGGAAAAGCTGAGCTGCAACAGCCATTGAACGATTGGAAAGGCGGGGGTATCCTGAAAGTTTCTCAGTGTTTTTCTCATTTTTGATTGATGAACTGACAAGACAAGGGATGATGATGAAGACAATTGAAACGAGCCATCAAAAAATATAGACATCATTGACAAACTCTGCATCGAACCACCAGAACTAAGGTGTTTCTCATTTACCTGTATGGGGTTCTTAGATCTTTGAAAGGGTTGCATGCCTGGGCCATGATTTTGATTCCGTCTCTGGATTTTCTCCCAGTGCGCTCTCCTAGTACGCTGTGGCTACTCTGGGCCGCGTGAACCTAACACTTGCCCCCAACTTGTCTCCCGCTGCCTCTCAGTACGGTGTGGGTCTGAGTAGCAAGTTTCTACGCTTCTCTGCCCCTTATCTCCCACTGTCTCCCTGGGCTCTGGCAAGCATGATTCTACGCTTGTCTCCCACTTCTCTCCTACTAGCCTATAGAGCTTTGGGCCGGACGGTTCCACTCCCACTTGTCCTTCTGGGTCCAAGCTTGTCTCCCTTTAGCCTCCGGTTTGTCTCCGCTTGTCTGCCGCATGATACTACACTTGTCTCTAAATGGTCTCCCAGTTGCCTCCCACTGTCTCCAAATATGCCTCCCATTTGTCTTCAACCAGTTGCGTTTGAGTACGCCGTGGGCGCTCTGAGTCGCATGATGCTGCACTTGTCTCCCAATTGTCTTCAACTAGTCGGGTTTGAGTACGGCGTGGGCGCTCTGGGTCGCATGATGCTACACTTGTTTACCAAGTGCCTTCACCTAGGCTTGTCCTTGACTACCCTCTGTGTGCTCTGTCCACCTGATTTTACTTACAATTGTTTCTCCACTTGTCACCGGCCACAGTTTGGGTGCCTTGGGCCAAATGATTTTACACTTGTCTCCGACTCCCAATACCCCGTGGGTACCTTGCGCGGCGTGATTTTGCACTTGTCTCCCACTTGTCTCCCACTTTTCTCGCGTTTGTTTCTCACTTTTCTTGCGTTTGTCTCCCACTTACTTGTCTCTCGCCGGTTTCCCACTGGGGTCCCACCTGTCTCCCACCTGTCTCCCAATTGCTGAGGCCGCATAATCTTACACTTGCGTCTGCACGTGCCTTGGGCTGCATTTCCGTTACTGTTGGTTTCTTAGTCGTTTGGAAAGGTTCACGTGTTTGGACGCAAGAGAGTACTTTGTCTCCCACTTGTCTCCTTGTCTCACGCTTGCCTCGCGCTTGTTTCGCCCAGTAGGTGGTTTTTGCTTTGGGAGCACGGAGTTGCCTCCCGCTTGCCTCCAGCTTGTCTCCCAGTACTGTGTGTGTGTGTGTGTGCGTGCCTGGGTCGCGTGATTTCCCAAACAAATTGTCGCTCGGTTCTCAGTCAGGGGTCGCATTCTTTGGACAATGCTTGTGTCTTCCACTTCCCACCTTGTCCCACCTTTCTCCCACTCCTGTCTCTGTGCTGTGGCTTTTGGTCTCCTGCTTGCCTTCCAATTGCCAGTGCTCTTTCTCTGACTTTTCCCTTTTTTGCGCCTAGGGTCTCATGGCAGGCAACAATTTCTCTTTATATTTCCTCCTTCTCAACACTGCTATAATTTTAGGCGCCAGCAAAACATGCGAGTTGGGTGATTAATGGCGATTGGTGTCGGAGTGGATGACACTTGATGACCGGTGATGTTTGAGCCATGTAAGCAACGCTGTTGTTTTTGTCAAGCATTTTGAGCCACACTCCTCCGGTGGTGTATTGATGATGACACTTGATGACCACAACCTTGTCCAAATTAAATCTACCCACCAAAAGCCTCAGAAACATGGTGATCCGTCAATTTCAACCAACAACTGGCTGGTGCTTTCACTCCCCTGAAGGTCGTGGCGGATCATCGTCGTCACTATCATCATGAATCATGCTCCTCATCATCATCATCATCATCATCATCATCATCATCATCCTCATCCTCATCATCATCATCATCATCCTCATCCCATCCCACCAAAAGGGGAAAGTGTCAAGAAAAACTCATAAAACTGCCACCCAAAGGAACTTGATCTATCCAGGAACTGCGGCCACCAATTCCGGCATTTCGGACCCGCCTCGCACCAATTGTCCTGGGAGCCGTGCCCTGCACAGCCAAAAATCGCGCTTTGCAGCATGAAGGTCAAAGCGCTTCATTCCAACGATTTTTGTTGTTGTTGTTGTTGTTGCTGCTGCTGCTGTTGTTCTTGCTGTTGGTGTTGCTCTTGCTGTCGCTGTTGCTGTTGTTGTTGCAACGGTTGTAAGAAGGCACGTTTGCGCAAAACAGCCAGTGGTTGTACGAGAAGACACTTTTGCACCAGATGGCCAATGGTTGTAAGAAGGGATTTTGCACAAAACGGCCAGTGGTTGTAAGAAGCCACCTTTGCACAAAACGGCCAGCGGCGGTTGCAAGAAGGGACTTTTGCACAAAAAGGCACCGGTTGAAAGACGGCACTTTAGCACCGAACGTTCAATAGTTGCAAGGTTTCACGCTCGCGCAAAACAGCCAGTGGTTGTAAGCAGGTTCTTTAGCACAAGACGGCCAGCGGATGCAAGAAGAGACTTTGCACAAAACAGCACGTGGTTGTAGGAGAATCTTTTCTGCAGAAAGCAGCCTATGGTTGCAAGCAGGCACTTTTGCACAAAACGGGCGGCCGACTGGTTGTAAGAACGCAGGTTTGCACATCACGGCCAGTGGTTCCAAAAAAGCACTTGTGCACAAAACGGCCAGTGGATTTAAGAAAGCACCCGTGCACAAAATGGCCACTGTTTGCAAGAGAATCCATTCTGCAGAACACGGCCGGTGGTTGGAAGAAAACACGTTTGCACAAAACGGCAAGTGATTGTGTTTTTAAAAAATCTTCTGCACAAAACGCCCGCTGGTTGCAAGAAGGCACTTTTACACCAAAACGGCCAGTGGTTGTAAGCAAGGTACTCTTGCACAAAAAAACAGTGGCTGAAAGAGGCACTTTGGCCAGCGTGTTCGGGATTGGGGTCCGTAACCGTAAATACGCCGATACGCCGATACACCGATCGCTGTGTTTACGCCGATACGCCGATACGCCGATCGCTG
>BGPT01003686.1:0-32571 GCA_003297045.1 Symbiodinium sp. clade C Y103
TCTATTTCTCTCTATATATTTCATGTTATACGATTTTCACAATTACATATCTCACTATACTTCTCTTCGCTCTCGGGCCATCCGTCGTCTAGTTTCCCACAGCTTCGTGGTCGCCCAGGGCAAGAGCTCACGGCCAAGATTGCCACCTGGCAAATTTTCTGCTCGGCGCCGCGCGTTTACTACATTGCTGGATAAGAGAGCCAATTGGGACAGGAATCTACTATTACTACATTCATATTCATTCAGCTCTATGCAGTGTATTAGTATATGCATATCATGATGTGTTTCTAGGTGCCACGGACCAAAACAGGCTGGCAATTCCACATTCTCCCAAAATGAGATGTTCTGTTCTGTAAAGTGTTGGAGTCCCTGCAGGGGTCACAATGAAGAGCTTGAGCCACAATGGGCCTTGTAAGTCCAAGTATTTGCAGGTGCCGTACTAGAAAGTTTGCTCGGCTCAAGAAGCCTTCACTGACCTCAATAGCCAGGCAATGACGGCACCACTTGCAACATGAAACACAGAATTCGGAACTCTGCCATTGATTGGACAGGAAAGACTTGACACTGATCCTCATGGGAGACCACATGAGACCACTCTGTTGAAAAGATCCCACGTCTGGAAAACTCGCCATCTTATGATATCTTATGTATGCACTGTTCCAAAGGCACATCATTGGCACTCCACTTACTCAAACAGAACAGACAAGCCGTTTCCTTTCAAAGTCTAAAGTTCCTAGTGCCCATGCCAATATGATCCAATATGAGGGGTCTCAGGGGTCTCTGGAATGCAACCCGAGGTTGACACTCGGGAGTGACAGCCTCAAGGGATGGCAGGGAGATGTCTGGGGCAGCTGATGCAGTGGCGCATACGAGAGCGCACACTCTCACACACACACACACATCCGATGAGAAGAAGATCGCGACTGTGAATGTAAAGCACATGTATGCCACAGAGGCTGCGTACTCGTAAACTCTCGTAACATAACTGACAAGAAGCGTGGTATGCACAATTAGGGGCAGACGGGCGCATGGACGCACCTATAACCACATATCACCCAGCTATACCTATTCATTAATTATATCATGTCTCGGGTCGGCCGCCCTGTTTCGCCGGAAGTTTATGACGATAGTGAGTGATGGTGATGGTGATGGTGATGGTGATGATGATGATGATGATGATGATGATGATGATGATGACGATGATGATGGGGCGGGTAGTGGTCTTGATGAAGGCGATGAAGTTGATGAAGTTGATAGAGGGATGAGGGTGATGAGGTGATAAAAGTAATGATGAAGGCGAAGGCAACGTCCAACGTCATCTCTGATTCGAGCCAAATTGTTGGGCAGTTGGCAGACCTTTGCTTCTGGGCAGACAAATTTTGACGTGGAAGTTCCATCGTCAGATGCGTGCAGGATCTGCGGGTGGCCGGACTTAAACTCGCTTAAAACTTTCAAGATTCTGAGGTCCGATGATACTGTGCAGCTTGCTCGCAGGTTAATGATGGTCAGCGCTGCAAAGCCTGCCGAGCCTGAAAGTAGATTGAAAAGTGAGTATCACAAAGTGAGCTCTCAAATGCTCTCAACAACATTCCATCCTCTTGCCACTCCATAGAATCGACGTGCTGCATACACCTGGCATTCTGGCCAGCCCAGGAAATTGGAGTATTTCGGTGGCGGCTTCAAACGTTTCCAGCGCTCTGAGCTGAAACAGCTTGTAGTAAGGCGACCTGCCAACACCCACAGCATCAAGGCTGGGCAGGGTATGGCACGGGAGGGCAAGGGAGGGTAGTCTTTCGATGGTCTTTGGATTGTTTTCTTCAAATGTCAAAGTGGGGTAGGCCGTTTTCCATCGTTTTCCTATGTTTTTCTCTGACCTGCTGACCTACCGGACATTTGACTTCCCACATGCTGCCGCATGACCGCATGACCCAAGCGACTGCTGTGTTTGCAGGACTTTTTTGCAGGTCAGCACCTTGTCCTGCACGGTCCTGGGGGCAGATGGTCTGCAGATCGCTATGTTGCTTTCGTAGCCGCTCGACCTCAAGCGCTGGGATCGCATAATTACCTGAGATATGTCAGAGCATGGTTTGACGGATGGTTGTTAACAGCAAAAGCAATGATATGCAATAGCAACAATGACATCGCATCCTGAGGGATGCTCTTCACATATCCAATAGTTGCAGTAGATGAATCTTGATAAGTAGGCCAGGTTATGTAGTTAATATGTGTATTATATAGTTATTACGCTTCTATACTATACATATGTGCGTGTATGCGCGTGTATTGTTATGTATAACTATGTGTAATATCATTTCTACATGTGTATATATATATATATATACAGAGAAGGTAGACCCGGAATGGTGATCAGCTTTGATCATGATTATGCGATCCAATGTCCGCAGATTTTCCCAGACCTCTAAAAAGCAACGGACAACAAACAAGAAGTAGGCTGTGGAGCTGTCACTTCTCAAAAAGACCAGAACGGTTCGCAGCAGCGGCTCTGAGGTTGATATTCGCGAGTGCCAAACCCAGGTGATGCATTGATCATTGATAGGCCGCTGTCACAGCTTTGCTGTTGGGCCATTTGTTTGCCAGAGGCAGCCGTTTGAGGTCAGATGAAACGGTGAAGGTGCGCTACGCCCACGGCGAGTTCAAACGCTTCTGCCTGGCAGAGCTGGAGATGCTGTTGATGGACTGACGGCAATGACTGCGTTCATTTCAATATGTTCATTCAGCTGTAAGCTTTCTGTGTGGACAAGGGTTGAAATGGTTGAAATGCATAGAATGGCGTAGATTCCTTGAAAGGGTAGAAGAAGGATGGGATGAACAATATGATTCACTGGTACTGTATGGTCCGTCCCAGCTGCTGGGTTGGGACCCAACACAGATGGGTATGGTATGCTGTGTGTGTTTGTAGCCTGGAAGGCGTAGAAGAAAGTGCAGAGAACGGAACCACCACACACACAATTTGTCACTTATTTGATCATTGCTACTTAAATCAATTGCTTAGATTATTTGTTTGCCCCACTTGGCATCTTAGTGTGAGCTGACCTTTGCTGCAGACGCTAGGAGGGCCAAGCACCTGAAAGTTGGGAGAAGTGGTCCGTTGGTGACCACATCTACTTGAGAGGTGCACTCTGACCTTTCCTGTCTGTGACGATGCCTTGATGACCCCCTATCCAAGTCCAGAATATACCATGATATGAACTCAATGTTTCGGGTTGTGTTTTTGTTGCTGGGGACAATGCTCACCAAAGATTACCAAATATACGAATGGCAGATGGATTCTGTATGTAGATTTTCTGTATGTATTTGTGTTTGTGTGTGTGTGTGCACAATCCAAGGCTTTTTGTCGCTCTGTTGTGGGAAACAAGATGCCGAGATCAATGTTGCCACAATGGCCAGACATGGTCATACATGGTCAGACATGGTCAGACCAAACCAGATTTGCACCTCTGCAGAGGTTCAGGGAAATGGTGGTCAGGCAGTGGCTCGTCGCAGTTGACATGTCATGCCGTCATGCTACTGCTACATTTTGTGCTTACAGTACTTAGACATTTATACTCATGACTCGTGCTGCTTCTGTATGTGTGTTTGCTGCATGTGTTCCATGTGTTCGTCAAGGTTAGGGGTTGTTCTCATTGCGAGAAGAGGTGATGCGATGCAAATCTGCACAAACAAAGATATATGAACAAATATAGACATATTATTAGGTAGTCTAGTCTAGTTATCTAGTTGCTTTTTTCACAAAGCCGCCAGCGGCCTTGGAACGCTTTCAAGCCAACGAACCTTGGTGCTTCATTGGACTGAGGAAATTTTGGTGCTACGATCGTTGATATCAGACATTTTGATTCCACCATCAAGGCGGGCCCTTCATCTCTGTTTGGGGGAAGCCAGGTTTGGAAAAACTAGAGACGGATGAGACAGGGAGAGAGAAATACTACTGCAACAAAGGACAATGGATTGATACTTCGAAGACCTAGCAGAAGGTTTTTCCAGATTTTTCCACTAGGTTTGCCTGAGCAGTTATTGGCCTCTTGGATAGGCAAGAGTGACCCGGAGATTCAACTATGATTCAACTGTGTCAAATTCCATTCCCAGATGCCGCGACATAGCCAGGTGCAGTACACCTCGGGTGGTTTCAAGCGCTTTGACCTGGCGGAGTTCAAACGCCTGGTGACGGAACAAATTGCCATTCCCGAGAAACTCGGATGCATGGAGGACATGTAGGATGCAATAATTGCAATATGATTCCCACTGGTTACTGAAAAAGGGGGAACGGAATAAGGCACTTCTTCAGAATTAAGTTGAAACTTTTACTATTTTTTACTCTGTTGTAGTGGTTCTGGTTTTGCGGAGCTCTCGAAGATGCATCCGGGTGAAGTGCATTGGAAGGATTCCGCTGTGATGCTGCCAGGGGGTAACCTGGCTTGTTGTCAAAGGCTTGGCAATCAGTGATATGTCATGTGTCCTTTTGAAATGTGTTGAAAGGGAGTTGTGGCATGGATTTACACTCAGGATGTGGGAGGCGAGGCCCGGCTGCTTGTAGAATCCCAGGGATTGTTGAGTGGTGGAGTCAGCACGGGTCAGACAGCTGAGCACTTCTGTCACCGTTTTCGCTCAGCACAGCGCTGGGCACTGGCACACTGTTCGGCCACTGGTCAGATTTTTTTTGCTGTCAAGAGTGCCAAGGGTGCTTAGAGTGCCTGGTCCAGGATTGGTCCTCAGCCAGCACGCCAGCAATGTCTGAGCTGGACAAGCTTCATGATGTGTGGGTCTCAATCAGTTTCTGAGGATTCTCAGAGAATCGATGTCACCACCTGCTGTTCCCCCACCAACGCAATGAATCAAGAAAGGATCTGAAAAGATGCATTGCACGTAGTGCAAGTTTTACCTGCAAGCTGGTGCAGATAGACTTGTTTTTCTGTTTGGCGGTGTCCATCCCTGATTCGAGGAAATTGTGAAAGCCATCAGGAGAAGATGGAGGGATGCATGGGGCAGTGACGGGCAAGACTTCACCATCCAAAAGCTAGCACGAAGTGGATCCAATTGGTGATATATTGGAATTATATTGGTCATATCATATTTATAGAGGGATTGCCACCAGTTTTCCTTTGTGGACGCCTCGGGAACTGTTCGGGCAGGCACGGATCGCCACAAGTCATGAACGACCTGCTATGACCTGCCTCAGGACCCACGATGAAGCCAAAGCTGCAGAGTTAGAAGCGAAGTACCACTCAATGCCCCTGTGCGATGGTGTGTTGACCGGTTGGATCCGGTTGGGCTGGTCAGATCTATTTATGAACCATGACTGGATTGGGTGGACTTGGTGCACCTTCCACAATTGGGGCTGGAACGGTTGAATTGAACGGATCTTTGGTGGACAGGCAGGGCAGGGCGAACTCCATGGAAACTCCATGTTTTTTCTTGTTGTGCAAATTCCATAGTGGGAGATTATTTTTTTAATCCCACTTACCCGCAACATTTGCACTTGGGAGGGTAGTAATTGTAGGCTACTACATTCTTTAGATATCTCTAGATACTCTATACATCATGATCCCAACATGACGCAACTTTAGCAGTAAGACAGGAATCCAGGATTGATAGGGGGCCATCATCCCAGTCCCCTTTTTGCCACGGCAAGACGCACTGAGGCTGAGCTATGGAGAGCAGGTGCAAGACCTGCAAGCAGCTCTGGCCAAGGCGGTGAAGGAGGCGAACTATTTGAAGGCGCATTGCACCTGGGCTCAAACACCACCAGTCAAAGGCTTGTAATTACAATATACAGACAGTGGTCAAAGAGGAAAAACTCCCCAGCATCGATGCTTTGTGGGATATAAATGCGTAATGCGTAACTTCTTAACTTGACTATATGTGTGATTCAAGATGATTCAAGTCATTTTAGGACGATTTATATACACAAGTGCGTTTCAACATGCCTAGATGTTTTCGAATTCCCCTTGGCAGGTCCCGTATGGTCAATGTTTGCATTGCTATGCCACCAAGATTATGTTTCAAATGCTTGCCCGTTTTCACTTTTGCCTTGTGTTTTGAGGCTCAGGATTTGTCAATCCCAGGTGCGCATGTTCTGCATGGCAGCGTGTTCCCTAGACTTATTTTTGAACACTTTTTTTTGAAAAGCAGTTCGTGCTAAACATTAACAACGATTTCTCCCTACCACTCAACACCCCCCTAATGAAGAGAATGGACACTAGTTTTTTATTTTGTGTTGGTGCTTATAGGTAGAGACCCTCTGGTCCTTCCTAGCTTGACATAGAAATCATCAGTAAAGGAATTAAAGTATGGACAGCGTGTATCTAATACGGGGTGTATAATATAGTACCATATATCGGCTGTGCATATATATATATATATAATTATATAACTATATATATACATGCATTTGTTTATTTATTTATCTATCTACAATATACTTTAATATATTGTAGGGTGTGTGTGTGTGAGCATAAATTAACAAATATTATAAATATACATAAAGAGGGAGAGAGAGAGAGAGAGACGCACCACCAAGACATACCAAAAACTACAGTTATCATGAAGGGACGGGCCTTCATTTGATTTCATTTGGGTGGTGGTCTTAATTACTTTCCACATTTTAGTGAGTACAATTGTCAAGCAAATAGAGTCGAACCAACAAAAATGGACATGAAATGATTTTTCCTTTTAGGGTGAGCAGGATTTGATGTAGAAGGACACTGACATGGCAATCTCCAGCTGTCTTCCAGGTAACACGTGGTAAGAAATTGAATTCCTGTAACATGAATTACTACTTGTATGTAATTTTCCAATTTCTTCATAAGATTTATACAGCCGCTTGCCACACCGAGGGATTCAGCAGGAGCTGCAGCAGGCCCTAGGAGAAGATGCTGGGACGCCGGTTGCCATGGACGACGAGCTGGCCACTTGGAGAAGGTTCAGAGAAGGCAGGTAATTTGAGCAATTCCAAATGCAGGTGGGACGGAAAAATGTTGAAAGGATTTCAAAGGGTAGTTACGAAGAGTTGTTTTGATCTTCGATTTTCCTGCCATAGCTCTGTGAGTGCATGAGCTTTAGTTCGCGCCCTCTGGGCTGTAATGTTCTCCCAGGCATCAAGCCTATGGACAGTACTTCGGAGTAGCACGAGCCAAGCACTTTGTGGAGGAGTTGCTGGTGCTAGTGCAGCTTGGTGGCAGTGTCAGTTCGGCTGTTCAAAGCATTGTGTTGGTGCATCCTGAGCAAGATCGTGCGCGCAGCAAAATTGTGTACAAGCTTGCAGCATGCACCCGTTCATCAAATGAAGGGGGCGACCATCCAAGGCCATGGCGCTGCAAATAACTTCTCTCATGTGGCTTCGCACCATCATGCACCTGGGCATAGTGACGGAGATGGGGTCACTGGATCTGCAGTTTTTTACTGGTTTTACATGTATATATATATATATATATGTACATTAAGTATTATACATATATATACATATATACATTAAGTATTATAAAGTATTCTCAAGTATTATAAAGTATTCTCAAGTATTATAAAGTATTCTCAAGTATTAATTAACAAGCATTGTGAAGTATTATAAAGTATTAAAAGCATTATGAAGCATTACAATGTACTGTAAAGTATTATAACGTATGTTAAAGCATTATAAAGTATGTTAAAGTATTATAAAGTATGTTAAAGTATTAAAAATATTATAGAGTATTATGAAGTATTGTAATGTATGATAACGTATTTAAAGATATAAAGTATCTGAAACTATATATAAAGTATTATAGAGTATTATATACAAAGTATTACAAAGTATTATGCAGTATTATAGAGTACTGCAAAGTATTGTAAAGTATTATAAAGTATTGTGAAGTGTTGGAAAGTATTGTGAAGTATTGTGAAGTATTGTGAAGTATTGTAAAGTGTTACAAAGCATTATAAAGTATTATAGGGTATTTATGGTCTAACTGTCTGAATGTGGCTCTGGTTTTTTGTCAGGCCACCTTTGCAGCATTTCTGTTCAGGAATGCCAGTTGACAAAGTGGCTCTTAAATACCTGTGTGCACCTGTGTGCCAAGTGCAATTGGGGCACCCATTACGAGAACAACATTGAACAACCATATGCATGTGTGAAGACCATGATACTCATACCTCAGGAACTTCCAGTATCGTTATGGTATGACCATGCGAGAAGTGCCCCAGCAGCACATCAGCACGGGTTCATGGGAAAGCTGCAGAAAGATTGGAAAGCCGTACATTGAAACCTGTTGGACTCAACGTTGAAGAATGAATGCCCTGCCACACATTGCCGCCCAAAAGATGCCCAGCATGTGGGTTTGACATGGTGTGACGGGGGGAAGCTGAAGTGGGGTGAAGCCAGAGAACCCCGTGCCGCACAATGATGATTGTACGCTTGTCAATGATTATCCAAAAATTATGTTGGGGGCGTTGCCTTCAACAGCTTCAATCATCAGCACTCGGAGTGACCCGGTACTGTGTAGTACTCCAGCGCCATGACTGAGGCTATGCGGAACTTGTACGCTCAGGGTGGTTTGCCCCGATTCTATCGAGGAATTGGACCAGCCCTCGTCCAGGCCAGGTGCACAGGGTGAACAGCTTGACAGATCTGGGCAGTATCGCAATACAAACGAGCACCCAAAATACAGCACTGATTCGTCACATTTTGCATTTTTAAATACTTGTTGGCCGGAGGGCTCCTGATGACTCCTGACCAGGGTCCGTTGATGCGTTTCGTGGACTCATCTGCAAATGCGGGCGTCTTGGCCCTGTTCGAAGCAACGCATGCAGAAAAGATGTGGCCAGCTCCTTGGCACAAAACATGCAATAAAGCTTTTTGGAGCTGTGCTGGGTCTCCCGGATCAGAGCCCCTCATAATGGTGTAAGTAAGCATAAGTAACTAAGTAACCTATAAATTCAAGTTGAATTCATGTATTCCATGGATTTTTATGGATGACTTGTCCTCTGTAGCTTGCCAGAGTATCCACCATACTGGCCCCTAATATATTCCACTCAAGGCCTTCGAAGCTGGTGGGTGGCGAGGAACCGATACATGGAGCGTCACCGAGGTATGGATTCAGACGATTTTTGCATCCGGATCTGCTGCCAGCCTTCGTATAGCATTGATGCCGCTGGATGCCGTGAAGACCGTGCTGCAGGACCCTGGCATACCCTGGCAATTCCGGGAGCCTGGTGACTACATCAGGGTTAGCAGCTGAATGGGTTCGTACCAGGTGAGGCTAGGTTGAAATATGTTGAAATCTGAGCAGGCTCAGCATATTTTAGCATCCAGGGGCTTGATGAGTGGTTCAAGAACAGATTGCCTCATGTGAAGCGGCCGATATAGGACTGATATAGGCCATCCACTTGTCCTGTATCAAGGGCATTGACCAGGTGACTGCCTACTTTTGTGAGACAACAATGAGCCGGAGAGAATGACAAGGATGCACATTTGTCATCATATGTCAGACTCGAAGTTATTTTGACCATATGTGACCTGACCAGAGATGAAAACATAGCCTGTAGGGTAAGTCCCAAAACCCACCTGCATCCAACTAAAAATACTTGACCACCAAAACACTACGTGAAACGAAATGTTCGGGTTGCTCCTAGTGCAGGTTGACGGTCAGCATGGGCTTGCGCAACTCTTCGCGCGATGTCGGGCAGGTCCCTTGGACGGCCGTCGCAATTCCAGACCTCTACCCCGGGTTGCCCGGGAAGCATCGACACTGAGTGACACTGAGGGATGGTATAGTTTATACAGTACACATTCTGAAGATCGTACCACTATTCTACATGGCATATTTGGTTCAAAGGGAGAGGCCTGGATACATGTCATTTTATGTCATGTTTTTTCTGCATGAGCACCACCTTACTGAATTCAACCAGGAAAAAACCTTGCATTCATGTCAGCTACTCTACTTGTAATCGTTCAAACAAGTGCAATGCTCCTTCTGAGAGGGCTGAGGGTCCCTACCCAGCTCTACCCAGTCTTTTCTCGCTGGCAAGCCACATACCAGGTGGCTCCTCAGTCCTATTTCGCGGTGCCATGGCATCATCTGCAGCCACCTTTGTGAGTCACTACCCATGGTTTACAGTGCCCTGGCTCCGGGTGTTTGGATGATGAACAGTAAGGCCAGGCCAGGCTTGCATTCTTTGCCCATAGGCCTGCACCGTGATATTGTTCATACAACATCCACAACAGAAGGATGTTGAAGAATGAAGAAAGAAACTGTTGATTTTGTGTGCAATAGTCTGCAAGATCTCAAATGGGGATTAGCATTGACTTCGAGTGGCGAACCTCTTCACTGCAGAAGCTTACGGGCCGTAGTGTGGCATGATAACTGTGCTGAAAGCCAGCCAAATGAGCGAACAACCAAAATCCTTCCCCCAGCTCAACTCTTTGACTGAGTCTGCCCAGATTCCCCTTGTTCAAAAGTGAATTGCAGTGCTGTAAATAGATAGAAGCACTCCCTTTGATCTCTACAGATGCACACAGGGAAATCTCAGGCGCTTGGGATTGAGAGGAAGGAGAATGAGAGTGAGAGTGCGAGACCAGTAGGCTAGGGAAGAACATGCCAAAGTAGACACAAAGAGTGTTGACAGTGATCGATGGCTGAGTTGCCCAGAGGCTTACGGGCAGATGTTTGGAAACCTTTGATGAGTATATTATATATTAGGGATTGTTGGGGTAGTACTGGAAGTGCCATGTAACTGGACAGTATATATGATAAATCCTAGAATTTTATAGAAAAGTCCTGGCAAAATGGAGGCTGATCAACATCAACGAGGTAGGCACACAGGGCTGGATTTCCAGCAGTCTTCAGGTGTTCAATTGTCTCAACAACCAGCTGCCGCATTACGACAGACGGTCGCAAGAGCTGCTGCGCAACGCCGGCATCGGCTTTTGCGCTTCCGCTGCGTGGCCATCAAGCACGAAACATATTGAATTCTACAAAACATGCAAAGCGGAACCATGGCCATGGCATGCTACGTTGTTCATATATTAATTATGTTTAATCATTGTTACATGTTGCCGCGACATGCCACGACATTGCCCCAAGACCTGTGAAACTTGCATTGCCCAAAGGGCCCGTGCACTCCTGCGCTGAACATGATGTATCACTCGATGCAATCAGATCTTGCTGCATGCTGCTTTCAGGTTTGCTCAGACACGGTGTCCAACTCCCTTCGGGTGCTTAAGACTCATCGGCAGACACGTGAGCAGGGCTCCTACCTTGGCATTGCACAGTGGCTTTCCTGAAATAGTGCTGCCGCCTTCTGGTTTTTGCTGCGCTGAGTTGAGTTGAGATTTGTTGTGTTGTGACTTTCCGTGCTGCATGGCGCGGTGCGCAGTAAGAGGGTGTAAATCAACTTCACCAACGCAGGCTTCGCGGTGTTTTTTTATCTACATCCCCATGTGCATTCTTACTAGGCTTGACGAAGCCCCTGCGGGATGGCCACAGATGGACAAAGCATGTTCTTTGAAGTGTGGCTAATTCAATGCACACAGCAGTTTGAACATTTCATTCCTCTAACATTTGTACATATTTTTACATGGTCATGTGTTGATGGGTCATTGTCAACTGCTGACGATCCTCCGTGGGTGGAGCAAGGTCTGTGATTCGCAGCGATGGCGTCGCGGGACTTCTCAGTCGTGGCCTCACCACACGTCGCTTGGTGGCCGGCAGAAGTTGGCTGCTGGGTATCACTGGGTATCAGTCAGAGTGTACGATGTGGGAGGGCAAGCAATGGCATATTTGTGGTTGATCTCAGGGGCATGTGAAGCCATGTTGATCCCTGCACTGTTGGAGAATTCCTGTGATTCCTTGAGCTCTGGTGTGTTCAACAGTGAAAGGTTTATGGGCTTCGGCAGTGATTGGGGTATGAAAGGGGTATATTATTTTCTTGCTGGCAAGTCAGATTTTTGGAGGATCACCACGGAAGTGTTGCTCCAGGCATCAGCCAGCTGACGGTTTCCACACAAAGTTTCACTCAGTCAACCAAATAAGCTCCCGGTTGGAAAGGTCGCCAGGCTTTGCTCGGCAACAACTTGGTTTTGTGATTCACCCCTCACCTCAAGAACACTACACGATGCTTTGAGGCATCATTGCCAACGGCCTCTCTGGTATGGTGTTTTCTGTGCCCCTTGGCCCATCTTGGCCCGTTCAAGGCCAGATTTCAACCCAGCTCAGACGGTCAGGTGGGGTGGAAGTGTGTCTCGCAGTTTGGTGTCGGTAATTTTCTGGACGAGGAAATGCTTCCGGAATTGGCTTCCCTTATCCACACCCTGCACATTTCTCCACATATCTATACATGCATCCACACATGTCTTCATTATTAATTGGGGCTTCTGTTGTGCTTACTTCCTTTCTGACCATTGCACTCCAAGGCTCTACCGACTGTTTGAGGAGCCCCTGAAGAAATGACCTCTGCGCTGAGCAAATTGCGTTTCAGGATGTTTCAGGCTAGTGTGGGGATCAAGTGGAGAATGAACAGATATAATTGTCATAGATTTCGATCTATTTCATAAATTGCACCCCTCCTTGGACTGCAAGCACCCAAGAATATCGATACTCTATACGTTCTATCATTCTCGAGAAGCTCTATATAAGCGCAGGCAAGGACGGACCCACACCCCAAATCGGCACATACAGCTCTAGTGATCCAACGCAAAAGAGCGCCACAAGCACGTTGATGAGAGAGAGGCATGTACCAATTAATGAATCAACTTCAGTGGTTGGGGTTCCTTGCCGACCCATTCCAAGTATGCACACGCGACCGCCCAAGCAATCCTTCAACAGGTTCTGCTTTGGCTAGTCAGATGTCCAAAGTGGCATGCGCAAAGGCTGCACCTTGCTTGGTGGTCAACAAAGATGGGCATGTACTGTAGGATGATGTAGACTGGCTTTTGCGAGTTTGAATGCCGCAAAATCTAGCATCTCATGTGATCCATGAATAGATCTTGCATTGTCTTCCACCATTTTGCACCTTATGCATTTGCGAGCCACGTTGAAAGACAGGTCATCAAGATGTGACATCAACGATCCCTCTCGAATGGTACTCCACAGCAACCAAACAAAAACGGAAAGATCTCCGAAAGAATTCAAGAAGAAAATCAAAAGCACACCATCATACACCATCACCCACTTATACCCGGCCACTTAAATCCAGTTGCTTTGCGAACGTTAGCGACAAATTGGAGCAGCTCCATGGCATAAACACAGTCCAATGCCAGGAGCCATGCAAACACCAGACAATGGATGGGTGGATTTGTTTCACGAAGTTTGTAGAGGCTGTTTCACTTTGAAGTCACAGGAAGAAAAGCATAGAAAGGGATTACCGCACATTCTTGGAACCAATTATAACCAATTGGGATTCAATGATTCCTAAGCCCTTAACAGGCCGCTGAGCTGACACTCAGAAGCTTTCGGTGGAATGGCAGCACGCGTGGTCGGTGCCATGTGCTACGGGCCCCGTGGGCTGCGTCAAAGTGGGCTTCAACTGCCATGGCAGGCCACATAGAGCGGACAATGCGAACAGTGTTTGCACAACGCTGGGCCAAAGGTGTTCATCGTGCTGATTTGAAGGCCTGTTGAGTCATGGGTGGGTATCATGATTTATCATGTACTCGTATGGTTGTGTTTCCAAACTCAAACAATTTTAATGATGTGTTATGCTTGTTTAAGTCTCCATGTTGCTATCTTGAAATAGGAAATTGTTCGGACTTGTCCATTGCCAAAAACAGTCTCCAAAGGTTGCACGGATTGCACCAAAGATAGGAATTCTCATTTATTCAATGGTGAGCTCGGATTTCAGCGGGCAATGGAGAGGGGTGGGGGGGGGGCAGGGCGGGGCAAAAAAACATGGACCCAGCTTGGCCCTGCCAAGGCATTCTGTGGTCTCAGCGCATTGAGACCGCACCGCGGTCAGGTACAAAACCCTATTCTTGCGCGCCTTGGTTTGTGAGTGACTTGCAGTGCACTTCACAATCTTCAAGATCCGAGAAGTTCAAAGGAAAACACATTTGCATTTATATTTGATGTAGATTTTCCAATTCATTTGTGTCCTTTAAACTTTGCCTCATAGTCCCAGTCCCATTTGGCAAAACCATGCAAAACCCAACTGGTGCGAATCGTTAGGTGTCAGCTGCGGAGTTTTTCGGTGGAACAGCTGAAGCAGAGCTTGGCCTTGCATCCGGAAGTCCTGAGATGTGTTACTCAGAATAATATTATTGTTTGAAAAATACGGTTTTGGTATGTTTTGTTTTTGGTTGCCATGTTTCAATGCACAGTTTGCCGACTTTGAGTTTTCTGTTCAATTTTTTCTTGGCGGATGGTTTGGTCTAGGGAATCATATTGTCTACATCTATCACTACTGTTTATTCCTTTCTGAACCCACCACCCATTCTTGGCCCGAAAATGCTATATACTTAACGCGTGGAGCGACTTGCAGGTCACTCAGTTGCTGTGTTTGAGGGCATGCCCTGATGAGGTTTTCATCGAAAATGTTGCCTACGTTGTAAGGAAAGAGGATGCGCCGAAGGATCGGAGTGGTCAAGACAATAAGATAAATGATATTTAATGATTATGTTGTACTGTACAAGGACGTTTCCACGATGGCAAGGTTATTTTTCGCTCATTCAAATGAAAGGGGGCCCTGTTGTTATTTCCATGCGAATTTTGCATTTTGTTTGCCGAATTTTGTTTGAATTGTTTTTTTTGTGTTTGCATGTCAGACTATTTGGGATCGAACTGTCACCAATGGTTTTTTGGAAAAAGAACAAATATGAATCTGTGAGTCAATTCTTGTATTTTTGTTCCCCTGCAGTGAGATTTTGTTTTTCGCGTTTTCCAGTTGTTCAAAAGAATGATCGCCATTAAGTGTGGACTCGAAATCCTTTCAGAGCGCTTGAAACCACTAATAGAACCGACCTCGTCATCACTGATACTTCTGTGGGTTATGGGCGTCATGGGGCAGGCCACCATTTTGGATGACAGTGTGGGTGACTGGGAACTGGAGACACATCTCATGCGGAAGGCCACGTGGCATGTGGAGCCGGATAGAGGGTCGACTGCCCCCGAAGCCGCAGATGTTGGATTCTTGCAAAGGACACATCGTGTGATTTTTTTTTATGTTTTGACACCACTCAACAAAGATGTCCATGGCAAAGTATTGAGTGGAGAGTCGTGGGACAGTGGGACAATGAAATGTGATTTGATATGTTATACTTGGTTGTAACCTGTTGTAACAATGGTTATCATGGTCAATGATGGCAAATAAACTAAGTACATACTCGTATGTACGCATTACATGCCAGGCACAACAGTTTTCATGTGACAAACTTTGCTACACCATGCAGCTTGGCTCTACCCGACTGTAGTCTTTCTGGACTTGCGCCTAGAGGATTACGGGACTGAAACTTTTTCACGCTGGACTACAACCATGATGTTTGCGCCATGGATTCCATTGGCCTTTCTAGTGCACATTGCTGGAGCTGAACGGGATGCAGTCTTGATGCTTCAAACACAATTCGTTGGAGCACAAGGCAAGATGGATCATTTTTCCAACGGCACAAATTCAAAGGCAGTGGTGTTTTACAACCTCTTTGCCAAGGAGCAGGGTTGGGTAACAATACTTGGGCACGTGGTGCTAAATAGCTAAATAGTCCATCAGAAGGAAAATTGATAGGTCAGACATGTTCAGACTTAGTATATTTTTAGTATCTTATAGTCTTATAGTCTCCCTTTAGCTCCTCTAGAATCACTCGCATCCTCCACACCTGTAGGTCCAGGTGGTGAAAAATATGGCGATTGAGCATCTCAGAGGTAATTACATGGGGATAAAGTGACACTAGTTGCCCCACAAAGGACAAAGCAGATGTGCGAAGAGTGGCAGCGCTGGCGCGAGATCAACTTTCGAAAATAGATCCTGCACACCATGAACTCAGGATCAATATGATTGGAGCCATCAAAGAGATTTCAACCCTTCGTTTGGATTCTACCGTGGCGCAACAGGCCACAAGGCGTCACTACAAGGAGGGCAACGAAGATTTGACGCTCCATGATCTCTGGTCTTATTGCCAGGACGCACCTCCCTCTAAGGTGCCTAGACCAATAACAGATACTGATGGGACGGCAAAGGTACCGTTTTCAAGCCTTCCAAAGGTATGTTTGTTCCGAAGTGTGGTTCGTGGTGTAGTTGATGAGATAGATGTCATCAGTATGTTTGATGTTATTTGTTTGGGATCCCTGGCATAGGGTGAAGTAAAACCCATTCTGCATGATTCTTGTCAAGAATTCGGCAAAAATAGGAAATACATTAAGTATATTATTAAATTATATACATAATATTTTCGCTGGTGTGAATAGGGCCCCTCGACCAGAGTGAAACTAACTGGGTGCCTGGCAGGTAGTGATCTACATCCACTCCAAAGGCTCCTTCCATGACAAAGCTCCAAATAATCATTTGCGCCGCTATGCCACAGCTGGTGCCTTGTCAGAGGAGTGTCGCACCATGCCAAATGAGTGCAACACGTGCTCATCCAGAATGAGTCCTATTCCGTGGCTGGTCCCGAACTGAACCGTTTCTAATTTGTTTAATTCAGTTGACCTCGCAGCTGCAAGATGTTGCGAGTTTTTGTTCCCTGTCGCTAGTTCAGTTTCTGTTGGGGCTCTTGGTTGCATGAATCTAAACTTAGACCTTGTCACCATTTCCACTACGCAAATTTGGTGCCTTGACTGTCAAAGCATTTGATCTGGCAGGTACCCACAATCATCTGGCAACATGTGGGCTGCTCGCTGCAGCTATGTCTCCAAATTAATGGATCCAAAAAAGTTGGTAGATGCCATGGAAACCACTCCAGGAACACGTCGCGGCTATGCCTGGTGTGTTGGCAGGCGGGCTGCCTGACCTTGCGCGGTGGCAGTGAGATTGGTGACCAGCAAGTTCCATTGACTGTTTTATCCATCCTTACCTGTCAGTCAATAACAAGGTCTCCACATTGTACAAACCCAAAAGGTTGACCAACGTCCACAACAGATGCGTTGCTTTCCATAGCCAGTCATAGTGAATGATAGTGGTGGGGTTGGGCTTGCTGCGTTGCCGTGCCCCTGCCAATTTCAGATTGTATAGGTGTGAATTGTCTCGTCATCTCTCTCCGTTGGTCAATAGGGGTAAAACATGGCAAAACCTGGTCACCAGCAACTGGGGAGATGGATCCACTCAAAGGTTCCAGGTCCATGTTGATAGGCAGCCGCAACCTGCCATGTGGGTCACCCCCTCGGATCCAATCGACCCTGCCAGGAAGCGATACACGAATGAGTATTGGCTTTATTCACACCCGGAGGCATCACCCTGTGACCTGGACACCGACGAAAACTATGTGTGACTGGGTTTTCGTTGGTGCCCTTTTTTGAATCTCTTCAAAGATCAGATTATATGTCATATTGAAAATTGTTTCATGTTTTATTTCATTTTTTCGTATTTGTGTGTGTGTGATTCTGAATCTTCTCCATTATTTTACTCAATTCTTCAGCATTGGAGATGGGCCGGTGCCACTTCACAGGTGGGGCTACCGTGACAACCTTTTGGCACTGACCAAAGCAAAATTCAAAAAGGACTTGAAACCAGCACCACGCTTCCACCTCTCCAACTACACAAGCAAATATGCTGCTGGGCATGGTCTTTATCATGTCTTTTCATGTTTTGCCATGTCTTATCATGTCTTATCATGTTTTATTGTAATCCCTGTTTATATGTGTTTGATATGTTATATATATATATATATTTTATGATATGTTGTATGATTGTTTATTCCTGTGTGTCAATGTTTTTTGTGGGAACATGAAGCCAACTGCCTGGTTTGTTCAGCAAAGCACAGCTAATGCTCGACCCAGGTGGCGCTTCCCAGTGCTCGGACTTGTCAAGGAGTTGGAGAGACCCAGCATGAGCGCTTGGTCGAGTACAAATCTCTCTATGGCAACGATCCCTCTGAGAAGTGGTGGGGATGGAGTTTCTTTAAGACTCCCGATCAATGAAGACCGGTTGTCATAGTTCAGTAGCAGTACGGCAGACTTGGCAAAATGAAACAGTTGTGGGACTTGCTGCTGAACTCACAGCATGCGCTGCCGTGATTTTAGATCCAATAATATTATGATACACACCTCCTTTGCACCGAATTGTTTTCGTGGCAAAACTGTCTGGGAAGCAAGTCTTCCAGGAACTGCTGTACCTGCTTCATGTCCAGGCCACAGATTGGCGAATTCCACAGAATCTCGCAACTTGCTTGCAATTGAGCTGGCAAACAGACAGGGTTGTTGGGACGAACTCGGAGAAGGAAAGTTGGGAGTTGTGAAACCAATGTTACTTGCAAGTTGCGAAGATTCGACAAGGGATTCAGAGCAATTCTTGAATTTGCATTTGTTGTGTCCATGGCCTTCTAAAGGGATTGACAGGACAACAAGTATCAGTAGAGCCGGTGATGCGTTCCACCACGATACGTGTTACATACCATAACACAGGCGTTTGCTCGTCAGCTTGTTATCATTGACTGCCACTGCCACTGCATTTGCAGAACACCCAGCTTTGTAATCCCAAGCAAGAACCACCCTGCCTCCCTTCTTTAGATATCTTTAAAATATAGATCCAATCCGCTTGAGATCTTTTCGTAATATATAGAATATGTATGAATATGTAGACTATATAGATCTTTTGATATTATATACCCTTTGATATTTTCCGGAGTTTGTTCCAAGCATGTCATCCTGGACCGCGGACATCCGCGAACAAGTCCCAGTGTCGGACCTGAGTTTCCAGTGTGGGACCTGTCCTAGGTGCCACAAGTGCGAGTCTTGGATGACCTTCCTGGGCCGTCACCTGTCTTGGTAGGAGGACATAGGAGGACCCATGGAGGACTCATGGAGGACTCATGGACAAAGTCCTGGTGAAATCAGCGAGAGTCTGTGAACATGTCATGTTCATATGACCCATCTTCATCAGAAACGGCATTTCAGCATATTTTAGCCTAATGTTTCTGAAATGGAATCCATGTATATCTCAAAATCACGTGGCCCATTCCATGGATAAGTTGCAGTACCTCAATACAGTATATAATACCCACCTTGATAGTTTCATAGTTGGGGGTTTCCTGAAATGGGGGGTACCTCCCAATCATCCATTTCAATAGGATTTTCCAGTATAAACCATGCATTTTGGGGTACCCCCAATTTAGGAACCTGCTAGTTGTTTCATGTTGGTTTTCTGTTGTTTCAGCTGACTTTGCTTGGTCGTCCAGTGGAGAAACCACGTTCTCTGCTGGTTGACCCATCATACTGTCAACTGGATAATTGCGAATCAGTTGTTTTGCAAGGCATATGAGACCTCCCAAACACCACCCCTATTTTCCACCGATTGGCCAAGTAGAGACCCGAGCCTAGGGAGAGTTTCGTTGTCCCCTTCTCCTTGCTTCACATGCTGCATGTTCTTTTCCAGGACGGGAAATGGAGGGGAAGTTGCCGTGCAAGTTTTTGAAGTTGACAAAGTCCAACGGATCAAGGAGATGTGATGAATTGAAGACAAGCACCCCGAAGGTAGAAACCGAGTTTCTGGTGTCTCCTGTGTAGGAACCAGTAATCGCGAATCAACAAGAGTGGATTTGGAAGAATGATACCTCTGTCTCATACTTGGACACCCCCGACTATCTAAGCATATCTCAGCAGTGCGAGATATTGTAAGAAGGCCCTGTACTGTAAGCCTGTAACGGCCCTTGTCGAACAAATTGTGTGTTTGGGTGATTTGGATGATTTTGGATCATTGAATTAGATAATAATCAAAATATACTATGATAGGTTTCCAAGTGTGAAATGACTGGGTCATGAACGGGATTTGCAAATCCAGGAGGTGGACGCCAGCCGGAACAATCACATTTGTTTGGGTGAGTTGCTTGGCCTTCCGAAATGCCATAGGGTTTTTTGAATGGGGTCCCCAAAATGCACAGTGCTGAGATTTCCAAAGTATGTTAAATAGGGGTTTTCCGTTTTTAGCATATTGTCATGTGCGCTTGGAAAGAAATATCAGGTCTTTTGATTTAAATAACTGCCGTTTCGCGCATTGTGAACAGGTTGATGGGCACCCCCCAGAGGTGCAAGTGCTAGCAAACCAACTGGAAACCTTTAGCTGGGGTTGATGAACATAGTATAATATAGTATATTGAATCCAATGTTCAATGTTCCCAATAGTCAATGGTGGTCAAATTAGGGGGCACTATATATTATCCTGTGACGTGTCGGCACGAGGCCCACCATTCACAGGGCAAGGGGTTCATATATTCTGTAGAATCTCCATGACCCCACTGACCTCACAGATTCAGCTGGAAGTTGCGAGGTTCATTGACTTTTCAAAACGTAGCCAACTCTTTACCGCTGATGAGGCAAGTGAGGTGCACCGTGCCAGTGCTTGTGCGGTTGCGGCATCAGAACTATGACTATGAGATCTATGATCTGTGAGTAATCCCAACAAAATAGGTTCCTGCAACATTGGAATGAACCTTGATCACTCAAAGGACAATTGGGATCAACTGGGAAGCTTCCAAGATGTATTCATGGAAATTGCACGAAGGACAAACATGCCTCAACGAATTTCAATGCCTCAGCAAATTTCAAGATACAAAGACCGACCTCCTTTCGTCTGTAAGAACCCATTTGCACTCATTTGCCAGGTGTTTCTCAGCAAGCGGTCCATGCCAACCACATCAGAGATTTTGCTCCTTGACGATTTGCTTTGGGCCTGTGCAGGTGAGCTCATGTACTATCAACACGATTCAACACGTAAGGCAAAAGCACTGGGTTCGTTCAGACGGCCAGGTGTTTGTTTTTGGCATTCTGCAAGCTTTCACCCACGGGGATTGATTTTTTCACCTTGGAGCGACTTGCAGACATCAAAACTGATGAGTCAGGAAGTATGGCCTGGTGTCGTTCAAGCAAAGTTGACCTGCTTTTCAAGCCTTTGGATGGCCAGAACTTGTCATCAAGGTCTCCAAACTTACACAGTGATGTGGCAGTACATCATTTCCTGTTGTATGGATGTGTTTCTTGAATGGTATACGACCAGCGCAATTGTAGTACGCCGACATGTAGCAAGGTTCAGCGAGAACGACATCTTTCATTTGAACGAGGCAGATCGGGCCATGAAATTCAATGACTTTCAGCAGCTGATCTTAGAGGCTGGCATCATTGCACCTCGGTTGCATTTGTTCCTGCAGCTTGGCAGGGTGGACCTGTTTGGTCATGGTTGAAAGCTTATTAGCTGTACAAAGTAGTGCCAAATAGCGCAGACAGCTTGTGTACAGTCATTTCACATCATTACAATTATTTTGCTATGTTGATATATGTTGGTGGATTATTGTGCGTATTTTCCAAGAGCTGATACATTCTTCTGATTTAGGAAGGGGCTGAAGTACGCCGCAATTAGTTGTGATGTGACATGACGTGACAACACTTCGAGGATCTTCGAGGATGATCCAGAATCTGCAACTTGAAAAGTGTTCCCAGTGCATAATTCCCAGTGCATAACTGCTGCAATTCTTGGGCACCACCGCTAAGGACTTCACATCCTTTCGCGCAATCGGTGACCCCTTGGGAACTCCGTTGGTTTCCTTCTTTGTGGACGAACGGGCCGGGGGCCTCGAACCGAAATGTTGAGATTGGTGGCAGGGGAAATTTGTGGGGTTACGGCCATGAAGACGGATGAAATTGTTCCAGAATGGAGTTTCCAACTTCTTCACGATTGACATCATTCTATTTGTATTTGTGTATTGAAGAGGTCGCAAGCAAATGGTAGGTCAAACTCGAACATACTGACATGATCGATATTATGATCTTTGCACAGAGTTCCCCCCTGAGTCAATCTGAGTTATCTTGCAGGTGCTCCAGATGATCCTGACCCATTGGTTTGCCATCTACGATGGAGACCAGGATGGTCAGCTGCAACTGGAGGCAGTTTAACACCGGGGCCTGGGGTTGACACCGGGGAGCACAGATTGCATGATGAGAGATGATGAGAGACTATGAGAGAAAGTGGTGGTTTGCTCCTCTTTTGTGCTGTCCACGTGTGGTGCAAGTGTTCCTTTTTGATGGGACAGCCAGGACTATGCGCGGCTGGTTGCTGATTATCAGCTCCCTTTGACCGCTGCAGATGAGATCTACACGAGGGTTGTCAAAGAACGACTCGCTGGACTGGATTCTTGATCACACAAAGGCGGTGGGATATTCCATTCAGCTCTTGCAAATTCCCATGAACCTGGAAGATCAATGACGACCATCGGTCCAGTCTTTGAAGACTATATTGGCAACGTGTCATTCAGAACGAGGTTTCTTCAGAAATTTACTTGTTTGGTTTCGGCGTTGGACTCTTACTGTGAAAAGAGAAGGAGGTCGCAACTTGCCAGACAAAGGCCACTCATGTTTGGGATCAGTGTCTCTCCATTGCGGATTTTTTTGTTTCTTCGCACCTCAAACCTATGAAAGGTGCTCTGTGATGCCCTGTGGTCTGTGTTCCAAAAGGAAGTGGTGAACAAAGGAACTTTGAGATCCACTGCTGGCCGTTGCAAATCGCGCCAAACGTTTTGCAAAGGTGAAGAAATGAATGACAATGAAGCAGATGTTTCCGTTGCATTTAGATGGTGAATTGGGTGCTACGCATGACATAGGCATGACTTCCTGGAAACTGCGTTTAGATGGGGGAAAACAGATTTGCAGCACACAGGCGTGACTTAGGCATGAGTTTCGCGCTTTGCTGTAGTTTGGATTGTTTCGAGGACAAGAGCTCATCCAAGCTCTGGCCTGGATCGCCGAGATGTTGTTTTTCAAAATGTTTTTGTCGCTTCATCCGGGTAGTACTCACGTGGAAAAATATGCAATGCTTCTGCTTGGTTCTTTTTTCACCAAGAGCGATTCAGAGGTGTTCGCGCAAATGGATGCCAGTTTGCCAAAGGGATCGTCAGAACCATATTTGGCTGTGCATCCAATGGATGCACGGCCTGTGTGCTATTCTTCTGTGATCAGATCCCTTTCGGTGCGGATCCACTTAGTCACTTGATAGGCCAAGGGAGTGCAATTCGCTTCGTTTCATGGCACCAAGGACTTGATGGACTTCCAGTCGTTGCTGGTGAAGTCTGGGGTCTTGGCCACCGGTGCCCCATGGCGATGATATTATGTTTCCAGGCTCTGGGCCAACATGAGGCAAGAATGCAGCAACAGCATGCAGCAACTGAACAGATCATTTCCCGGCTGAGTTCACCGACGCTGTTCTCATACATCTTGGTCAACATCTAGTCCTGGGAGCGACACTTTTTCAGTTACAGCTTTTCATGCTGTTCCAACATGGCGGGATGATATATCGGACCCGTCATATTGCAACATGTTCGACCTGCAGCGATGTTGAGAGTCCCTCCCACCATCAGGGTCCATTTAGATGGCTTAATTTCCGACAGGTGCCCTGCAAACATGTTTCACCACAACCTCCTTGATCGGCTGTTCAGCCGGTGGCACCTGACAGGTACCTCCATTAACAAGGATGACGAAATGGGCAGACACTGGCGGCAACTGGAAGCTTCACAGCAGTTTCTGGGAGATCCATGATTTTGTTGATGATTGGACTGTTTTGATATTGAGCAAGTGATCAGAGCACCGCTGACACTCAGCAATGACGAGGTTTCTGGTTCCAAATCGCGTCTTTATTGCTGATGGTCTGGCACTGAGGAGTCAACAGTTTCCATATGGCCCTGCCTTTAAAAGATTATTCCAGGGGAATATCTCAGTTCCGGAATATTCTTTGTGGAATGATATCGCACAGAATATGTTTTCAATATACCTGGGTTCTCATCTCCGTTTTTGTGCGTCTAACTGGTCTCAGAAGGCAGGAATATTGAATATACCATCATATACCTGGATTATCGTCTTCGTTTTTGTGCGTCTAAATGGTATCAGAAGGCAGGAATATTGAATATGCCTGGGTTCTCTATGATTTCAAGAAGAGCTGTCAAGGGTGGTGGGTTTGCCGTGGTCTGCCACTCTAGAAGAAAATATTCCATGAACTCAGTCAGTTTGCAGAATAGTTGCGGGAAAATATGTGGAGGGTACCCAGAATATTTTTAAACTATTCCTATATAGGTATCCCTAGTTAGGTGGTGGTCTAAGGCACGGGCCATGTTTCCATTGTTGCGTCTTGCGGCTACTGTTTTGATGGTCTCAAAGTGCTGCACCGTTGTTGAAGTTGTTTGTGCGTCATTGCACATCATGCAATCAAATTTGCGGCATTCAAACGGGGTCAGTTTCCCCAACTCTGCATCCAAACAAAGCCCCAAGGTCGTTCTGGTACATCTTCACCTCCAAAAGGTCCTGAGCATTTGCGCTTTGTGTGCCTTTCTGACACCCATGGACAACATCGAGAGCTCTCTTCTCGGTACCTTGATTGAAGCGGTATGTAACATACTGTTTGTGCCACTTGACAAGCGGATCCAATTGTTTGGAACTTGCGTGAGATTCAAGTCGTGAAAGAAAGTCTTGTTTGCTCCCAAGCATGGAGTTTTGCTGCAGGTTATCAGAGATTCAAACAAGATCAGGCTGCATTTGCTGTTAAGCGGGGACATGATCATTCATGGGCAAAATATATCAAAATCTGGGAAAATCCGTTGTTCCATCATGTTCCATCTTTACCATGCCTCACACTCGTCCTGTCCCATCGTCATTCTCGAAACTTAGTTCGGGCTCAGGTTGCCGCCAGGAGATGTGCTTCTGCATGGAGGTGATGCTTTGGTGATTTGGGGCTTTGGGATGCTTTAGCGCTTTGCTTTAGGTGATAAAAAAGGTGATTTATGGATATTTATGGTGATTTCATTTGTGGTTTCTGCTTCACGATTTGTGTCACATGTGAATGGCTGCGAGAGTTGTTCGGAGGACAGTTCTAAAGTCAGTCGGCAACAGCATGCTTTGAACATCTTTGAACAGGTGATTTGAACTGATTTGAATTGATTTGATAGCGTATTTGGATTTATGATGATTTATGGAATTTCCCGACATTTGAGCTTCCTTATGGAGTTAGCCTGGCGTCAGAAAACTTGTAGATCATCAGTAGGTCAAAACGATTGCACATCAAGGGCGTGTGAGTCCGAGAATGAAGGAGTTGATAGTCATGAAGTTGCATCAACGGATTGAAGTCTTGACCTGCCAAACATGTATAGCTTGTGCATGCTCCAGCCAATGTAGCATTCGCATGTGTTTGAACCATCTCACTCCCTAGCTTCCCCCGGTCGCTGGCATAGTGTAGACGCGGACCGCAACGAGCTCCGCATGCTGCAGGTGATTTCTCCAATGATGGCAGCCTGGAGGAGGCATCGGGGCCGCAGGGGCCGCAGGGGTTGAAGGACTTTCTCTGTGTCGAGGACTCGGAAGTTCTTTTGTCCTCAGCCTCTCAGGATCAGGTCTGTCAAGAGGGACAAGGTATCGGATGGTATCGGTCTCGTATCATTTTTTTTGGTGCAGAATTTGTACTTGAATGGGCCCTGGTCGATTCATGGAAAATGATCAGAAGTTTTGACATCGGTTCAACAAGCACTTCTAGTATCAAATTAATCACATTTAATCAATATTAATCAATCATATCAAAATATGATTCAATTATTATGTGAATTACTTTGTCCTATCCGCCAGTCAAGAAATCAATAGAAAGCACAGGTCATGGACTTTGCTGCCTGGCTGCGATCATTGCCGTATCGCCACAAGGTACTGATGCTTGGCTTGATCCAAGGTACTCTGAGTATCTTTGAGTATCTCCATGTTGTTTGGTTGTAAATGGTTGGGAAATCTTTGAAAGTTTGATTCAATGTTTTGATGTGATGGAGCTGTATGATTCAGGGTAGGACCAGACGGATGTGTGTTTCTTGCAGCTTGTTAATGTGTCCATTCCACTTTTTCCAGTATGTCACAAGCAGAGTGAAATTTGACCTGCAGCCTGAGCAAACTTGAACACAAGCTTTGAGGTCATGCAATGAATGCCCTAAAAGTTTGCCCTCAAAGAGCACAATCCATGCCAAGGATTGCTGGAAACCATGAACTCACCTTCGACCAAAGCTATGGTGGGGATCGAGTTCCTTTGCTTCCAATACTAGTGCTTTTGAAATTGCTTTTAATTACATCTGTTTTCATGATTTCAATATATTTCAATGGCATTAGAACTGCTGGATGTTTGGGCATGAGAGAGGGGGAGGGCCAGGCCGAAAGAGGCCAAAGGTACCGCGATCTGAAGTGTCTCAAAACATGAATGAAGGGGGGTTGATGATGGTTGATGTGACTTGATGTGTAGTGCTCCCTGTTTTGTTCCATAGTTCCGGACATCCACTTAGAACATTCTCTGGAAGAAAACCAGATTGCTGTCGCAAATCACCTTCACACTTAGAGCATTTGATTTGATACGCAATCACACGGTGCTTTTGCAGAGCTCCACTCTTAGAACATCCCACAAGATATGGTGGATATATATATATATATATAATGCAATGCAAAAAATCACATTGATATCTTGTGACTGCAAGACAATTTTAGCTTGCCATCTATTCAGAAATCCTGGCGTGGCTTTGCCTAAACATATTTGGCCGAACAACATTGCTCAACGTTCGGCAACAAAAATACTCATTCCGGACCTTTGTAGTGCATTCTATATTCTATAAAGCATAGTCTTAATTAGTCTTAATAAATGTTCCATCATTGAACACAGATCTATAGTTTTCGAACCTTGCCCCTGTAGATTGGTGTCGATTGCTCCTCACCTGCCAGTCCGGTAACGTGTTACAGTTTGTGCATGTCTCCAGATGCATGGAGCGCAAACCTGCAGCGAGTTTCTGCTTGCACCTTTATCAGTGATCCACACAGAATTCTTCTATCTACTTCACTTATCTTCACTTGTTGCTAGAGGTGAAGGACAGCACTGCTGCGAACTCTGTCCGTTCGGCCTTCCTCAAGTCCTTCAATTCGAGCCATGCTCTTTGGGCTCAAGGTGGGCTGAAGGGTTCTCGAGAAGACACCACGAAGACATGAAGGACATTGATACTGTGGGAGTTTCATGAGTTTCAGATGCTATGAATCTGGGCTTTGATCACAGTATGTCCCCAACTTTCACAGCATTTGACCTGAAAAACTGATTGTGATCAGTGGCACTGGAGATCACTGGAGCCTAGGATGGGATCACCTACTTGGAAGATGAAGAGCTGGTGATTTGCTTCTCGCCAAAGTTGGCGAGATAGTGATAGTGATAATGACAGTGTGAGGTTGACAAATCTCAGAACTCTGCCAGGACATGCCACGAGCAATTTAAATAGATTTCACTGCACTTGCTGCTTTGATCCGGCTACTTCATCTACTTTCGTTCGAAGGATGTTCCAAAAAGACAGATTACATCAGGCTCAGCGAAACAAAGCGAAACAAAGGTACAAGGCCCCAGGGAAAACCAGAAGTATTGTTGTGATTGTCGTGAACTGGGACCTGACGGAGACGGCGTATTTGGCTTGCTGAGGTGGTGTTCGAATCTATGGAAGCCCGTGGCAACCGGAGTTCTTGGACTGGGCCTTCAACCTGCCACGGGGCGCCATCCGGGAGAAGTGGAAGGCCAGCTGTGGGTTCAGAAGGGTGGATGGGTCGTGACACAAGATCTGAAAAACCATGAAACACGTGCAGACTAAAATATATAAAATGCTTTGAATACCATGTGACCATGTGGTAATTTGTTCTATGGCTAGCAAGGGATCATAACCCCTGCTCAAGATATAGTCACATTACATATAGTAACTCACGAATGATCGCCTTGATGGCGAAAGTCAGCCAAAATGCAGGAGTGTGAATGTTGAAGGCATCATTCAACCTGATTGCAGAGGTTGGAACTCATTTGTGGATCATTTCTGAATGTAATTCTTGCCATCATTTGCCATCGATCGCAGCTAGTTGAGGGGCCCAAGGGCAACTGCGCTTATAGAGGGCATGATTTGCCAAGGCATGTATGTCTTGGTTTCCGCGCCATAATTCTTGTGCAAGGGTTTGGCAAAGATCTGCTCTGCCATGATGGGGCCAGACCAACGAGTCCAAAGCCAGGCTTCCGTTTTTACAATGGGTTTTTGCGCGGCGATTCTTTTCCTTGGTCCAGTGGGATTTGGCGTGTCCAAACTGAACCCGGATATTGTGGTTCCAACGTGCAAAGAAACTGTGGGCCGCAACGCAGTTCCAGTCGCCTCAGAGAATCCAACTTGCAGCAAATTTATTGTGCTCACGACGCAGAGAAGTGGTTCAACTTGGTTTTCTGAGGCACTTGGCAATCAGCCAGAAGTGCTTTGCCTGTCTGAATTGCTGATCACGTTTTCCAAAAGATCCTACAAGGAACAGATTTCAGCTGAAGAATGGGCACATGCAGCTGACCACGCCTTCAACACAGTTTGCAAAGAAGCACAGAAGCATGGCAAAAAGATTGCAGGCTTCAAGCTGATGTATGATCAAGTGAAAGGGCCTGGCCATCTCATCAATGGGACGCATTTGCCTGATGGATGGTTTCAAGAGTATTTGCATACCCGCAAGGTGCGAATTGTGCATTTGGTTCGAGAAGCAGTCATTTTGAACTTAGCATCAAGTTTTCAAACCGTTGCGAATAGAAAACAATTGAATTTGACTGAATCAAAAACACATCACACAAAGGATCCAAAGTCTGTGCCAGCAAGGGGGCACACTGAAAAATTTTCGTTCACCGAACAACATTTGCCCCTTCTGCATGCTAAAGAGAGGGAACACGTGCAGTGGTTGCACTGGTTGCGGCGCACTGGCTTGCCATATCACTACTTGAGCTACGAGGATCTCATGTCCCACAGACGTGACATTGTTGTCCACATGGTGCTGCAGTTTTTGGGCGTCACGAATATGGTATCATACCCGAAATTGCACAGTGGTTACCTTCGAATTCACAAGTTCGATTGCGAAGGTCGAATTGCCAAGTTCAAGGAAGTGAAACGGCTCCTTCATGGGACCATGTCTGTCCGAGCATGTAGAATACTGGCACTTAAAGATGGAGAATAGATACTGTTGAGCAAATTGCTACATGCACCTGACCTGGTCAGCCTTCAAAGATGTATGCTGACTTGAGGGAGTTCTACGTTGGACTGGGCAGAGCGTTGTGTGTTGGAATCTGACTTTTACATACTTGTACCATCTCTTGCAAATGTCACCAATTTGCCTGCGCTTCAACCTATCGCAAGTCTTCTTGCCTGGCAGAGAGAAAATGCGAGTAGTTGCAAGTTGCAAGCCTACCTGTCTCAAAGCATGTTAGAAGCAGTCAACAGAGGTCCAATTTATTCCAATTTGAGGTTGGTCATGAACTCGCTTTGTATCGCGTGAGATGTGCAACTGTGGCTGTTCAGGGGGTTTTGCTTGGAGTGCCCACAGGCTACTTAATGAGTTTTCATGCTTTGCAGTTAACATGCGCGCACAAATACATATGGGCGCATGGGCACCGACTTTCCTGCAGTTTCAGGGCAATTTTTGGAGGGACCTCCCAATTCCAGTATGAGGGAAGTTCTGTTGTACAGTACCAGACTTTAAATGCGTAATATATCTAAATCGTTCTAAATTCACACCGGAAGACTACAGAATCTCAGCCACTGGCAAATCCCAACTCACACATGATCCAAGGTACTTGTAGGCCGAGGAAGTTAATTTCAAGAGTTCATTAAATGATGAAGCCCATTGTAGACAGTCCTTTGATCTCCTTTCCAGGATGATGACATGATTTGATGTGATTCTTGTGTCCAAGAAGAGCTTTCTGCCTGGAGACGCTGATGGAAAATGATGGAAACGTATTGACGTATTGTGCAAAAACAGCCTAGTCAATCCTAGTCACCATTGCCTTTAACCCAGAAGTCTGATTATAGATTTGAGAAACATATGTATGATCATTTTGCCATAGAAAGTTCAATCACAGCACATGTCGGTTGAGCAGTTTCACAGTGTTTGTTTCTGAAGAAGGAAACCAAGCAACCAATAGTTTTGCTATTGCTGATGAAGAGATTGGTTGAATGTTTCAATATATCTCAATATGTTTCAATATGTTTCAATTGTCTGAGTTTAAGCGTAGTCGGAGGGCCAACCTGTCCAGGCCATCCCCTCAAACGTGGACGTCCTGCTCGTCCACGGCCCACCCTTGGGACGAGGGGATGCTTTGCTTCCCTCTCTCAAACGCAGAGGATGCATGGCATCTTGGTGTCAATATATATCAATACGGTAATGGAATGTAAGTAATGGACCTTAGAGGTGTTGTCAAAGCTTTTAATGATGGAATTCTTATGAATTCTTGGCAATGGTGCTGAAAATCTATTGGTTGTTTGTGACAGCTCCAAAACAGATTGCAGGACTTTGATGAAATTAGATATCCTCAACTACTAAAGGTCTTTAGTACCTGACCCCCCAGGGTCTGCTGGGGTAGGGTCTGAACCAGTCCCTTATTGCACTCTAGACCTTGTGGAATTAGTGCTCAAGACCCTTGGTATCTTGCCTATGATATAATATGATATAATTTACCATATACACTCCTACAATGCTGCTGACTGACAACTCGCTCAGTGGGAAAGGGAAATCAGGAGAGGACAACAAACACACAATACACTTGGATCGAAAGTTGCAAGTTTTGATTGTCGTTCATGCGCTTGGGCCGTTAGAAGCCAAATTTTTGGTTCCATTTTTTAATTTTCTATGTTCAGCAGTTTTTTTGTGTTCAAAATACAAAATATAATTGTTTTGATCACACAATGATTTGGTGAGAAAAAAATTGGGTCATAAATTTAAAGTGAAAATTCGTTCAATGTGAAGCAGGGTCTTCTAGTGTTTGGGATTTTTTGTTTTGAACAGGGTCTTTCAATGAAGCAGGGTCTTCAACAGATTTCTCCTGACCTCATTTTGTTTTGTTCTAAGAACCCCCAAAGGATTGTGGAATAGACCCTGGAAGTTGGAATAAAAACGTATTTTTCAACCATCTTTTCAGGGCAGGGATCCATCGCACAGGGTGTCAGCCGATTTCCCGTGACCTCATGTTGTTTTATTCTCAAAATCCTTCCAAGGATTGTGGAATGGACCCTAGAAGTTGGAACAAGAACATTTTATTCATCATGTTTGCAAGGCAGCGGCCTACCCCACAGGGTCTTGAACAGATTTCTCCCGACCTCATTTTGTTTTGTTTTAAGAACCGCCCAAAGGATTTTGGAATAGACCCTGGGAAGTTGAAACAAGAACATTTTTTCATCGTGCTTCAAGGAAGGAACCGATGGAAAATACACTCTTATTCCAACTTCTAGGGTCTATTCCAAAAACCTTGAAGCGTTTCTTAGAACAAAACAAAATGAGGTCAGGAGAAATCTGTTGAAGACCCTGTGGGATAGGCTATTTTCCATAGGTTCCTTCCTTGAAGCACGATGAAAAAACGTTCTTGTTTCAACTTCCCAGGGTCTATTCCAGAATCCTTGGAGGGTTTCTTAGAACAAAACAAAACGAGGTCAGGAGAAATTTGTTGAAGACCCTGCTTCATGGAAAGACCCTAAACCCTAAAAGACACTGGAGTTCATTGAAGGCTCCAGACTGAAGAGTCTGAGGAGTCAGTTTTTCGGGATCGATCCAGTTAAACAAGTGGAGGCAGCTGAGTTCAGACCACAGAGGGGTTGAAAATGGTTGGTGCGCATTGTGCTTCTGCTTTTGTATGCTTTTGTAGGATTCAACATGATTCAACATGGTCCAACACCATCCAACACGTATCAACTTTTCGTATCACTGGAAAATTGCTTAAGACCCTTGGTCTCTCGTAACCCCACAAGGTCTTTAGAGAAAAAATAAATCTACGTAAACCCTCAAGGGAATTGGTCTTAAGACCCTGCTTTAGGGTCTAGACCAGAATACCCTAGGGTACCCCCCTAGTAGTTGAGAGTATGAAATTAGTGAACTTCTGATTTTGAAGAAAGCAGCAAACAGATGCACGGCCATCCCTCCAGGACAGAGAAATTCATAGAAATTCGCTTTAGAGTCAGAGTGAGGCAAGTATCGACTTCCAGTGAAGTTTCCTCTACGGTCCTAACGGTCCTAACCGATGTAATGTCTCCCCTGCCGCGGTGCGAAACATGGTTCGAAATGCCAAGGACCTATTGTCTGAAGTGCAAGACCGTATACGACCGCAGTTTTGCGTCTTCGGGCATATCCATGAGGGAGCTGGAGCTACTCGATCCAGTGCGTGGTTTCAAATCCTTGTACGAGTTTCCTCTAGGAAATTAGGGGTGTTAACACCCCTGGAAGGCATGTGCTTTCTAGAGAATTCTCGGAGAAACATTTGGGAAACATTGNGGGTGTTAACACCCCTGGAAGGCATGTGCTTTCTAGAGAATTCTCGGAGAAACATTTGGGAAACATTGAAATGTGTCCGCCCCATCCTTCTAGAAAACCTGTTTTTCATGATTCTGGAAGACTTCAAACTTGTCAGGCCCTAATTTTCTCTGGAACG
>BGPT01003687.1:11731-28909 GCA_003297045.1 Symbiodinium sp. clade C Y103
GTCGTCACCTCAAGTAAAGTTGAAGGTAGTGTAATGTTTTGTTCTCATCAAATTTTATATCTGGCAATTTTCCTTGTCTTCCATGAGCAGGTCTATAAAGTCAAATTGGTTCAATCTAATGGCTACCTCAAGTAGAGTTGACGATAGCTTTGGTGTCCTGTCTTCATGAAATTATTGAGCATTTGTCTTTGGTTTTGCCATGAACACGTGTATCGATTTAAANNNATTGTTTTAGTTCTGTCATAACCTCCAGTAAACTTGAAGATACAAAGTCTTTTCCAAAAACCTGGACTTTGCATCAAAGAAAATAAACAAATAAAACTAGCAATCTTTCTGTCGGCTTGGGATTCCCACAAAAAGCATCTATAAAGCAAAAATGCCAAAAAGGAACCCCCCCCCGGGGGGAGGGGGGGGGTTCCTTTTTGCGTATTTTTAGCTTTTTTGGAACCAACAGGAAAATTGCAAAATAAAACGTTGTCCTCAAGTAACACTATCACACATGACACAAGTAAAAACACACGGTCAACTCATGTACTGCACAAGTANACCAACAGGAAAATTGCAAAATAAAACGTTGTCCTCAAGTAACACTATCACACATGACACAAGTAAAAACACACGGTCAACTCATGTACTGCACAAGTACTGTTATAAATGTCCCAAAAAATTGAACACTAAATTCAAACATAAATGGGTTTATCATTCACGCCGCACACCGTACACAATAGCCGATACTCATTCTAAAGCCCGAAGAATAGCAGAAACGATATCTAGCAAAAGGAAGTTCCACAAACTATTTTCTACAAAGAATGCGCACACGTTTCTACATGTTTTCCTTCTCGTTCATTTGGTTTGCTTCTAGCACTTTACATATATGTATATATACAGTATACATATCAAATTCTATCAACATTCCAACTCACACAGCGTGGACTTTCATCCAATCCATTTGTAGTATACACTCACGCATACTACCTTTAAAGCCTCAAGGAGACCAGCAAAAAAAATGACATTAGTTTCCACAAAAATAACTGCTACGAAGTATCTAAACACTTCTAAACTAACTCGGTATTTTTTAATGTGTGGATTTATCAGCTTGAACATCTAGACCTATGTATTTATCAAAAAATGTAATCTTATTATATGCGTTTACATTTTTGTATACACTTGGGGACGTATCAAGTCAAAACGAGGGGTGCCCGAAACCTTGAAAATTAAGCCTTGATTTAAAGGTTTCGGGCCCCCCCTTTTTTGAGACATGCCGAACATCTATTCATTTGCTTGTTTCCAGAACCAACAAGGAAAAAAACCAAAGATTCAAATTGTTAAAACATTAATGAAATTCAAAATCAAGAACACAAAAAAGACATTCAGATTTAAAACTAGGTCTCATGTAAAATGATTTACTAATATCAATTTCAGACCCATAAATTTACAGTAAATCATTGTAAAATAGTAAAGCACCCAAAAGAGTAGAATTACTATTTTCCGAGACTCAGGGCAATCCCTCCTCGAAGCCCGCTCACTTTACATAAAAAAAAGCTTGAAGCGGCGCAACCGCTGTAAGAAAAAAACATGTTTTCATTGTGATAAAAAACGTGTTTTTTTGAATTTTCCAAAGTTATGAAGAAGGGACCGAAATCATCATTTTTAATTCTCTTCATAATTTCCAATATTTTTTTGTATAACTGACATTATAAATAATTATAATTTAAAGTCTCACCTAAGTATTGCAGGGACCGGTGGAAGTTGGCTGGGGAAAGGATTGCGGCGCCATTCCTTGCATGTCTAGAAGGCATCCAGGAAATTAGGACTACATTAGATCAATGATGACCCCAGCCCGCCCTTTGGCTGCAATGTGGATAAAATCAAATAATACATAACAAACCATCCCCATTTTCACCAGAATAGGTTGTATATATAGACCATTGGGTGGTTGTTTATTATTGACTTAACCACATAGACTTGAGAAAACCATATGTTCTCTGGGTCCAGGAAATGTTTTTTGTTCTAAATTACTGTTCAGGGTCGCGCTGTGTTTTTTAAGGCTTCTACTCACGACAAATGTGTTGCTACTATTTCAAATCCCGAGCGTGGACATATGTCGGGGAAGATCAACGGATGAATGATTTCCTCTGCGCAAATGTTGGTCCAGATGCTGCTCATCAAAGCACGTACACAAGATGAAGTTAGTGCGTCTAAATTCAAAACCTCTGTAACTTGAAAAGGAGGATGATGAAATTGTCAAATGGCAGTGTTTTGTTTTTGCTGCCTGTCCCTGATTTTTGGGCCGTGGTTGCATGTGAGCCCCAGGTTGGTGACTACGGATGAATGGCTGGATATCTGCGCGGATCGCTCACCTCTCTGCGCAATTTCTGGATGGTCTCCCTGAGTTTCTCGGATCATTTCGTTTACTTTCATGTGTCAATTCTCTCTCTTAGCGTAGATTTCCATAAAGACCCAAAAAACATGCACATACAGTTTTTGAAGGGTTGCCATACACATGGCCCTATCGAGGAATTCTACCAGATCAAATGCACCGTCCGTTTGGCCATTGGGCCGGATTGCATTACTTCTTCACTGCCTGATTGGAGCGACCCAGAACACTACATCCAAGGGTCGTCACGAGAGAAGAGATTGGAAGGTCTATTTGAATCGTACCGGACTTGGTGTGAAAATGAAAACATCACCGACCGGGCTTCAAGAAAATTCTTCACTGTGCAAATCTTGAATCCTGAAGGAGGAAAGTTTGTCGAGCCTTCCCAGAAGATCCAAATTTTAACAGCATGCCGGTACATGTTGTTCTGGCTAGCTGGGATAGCCAAACTGTTTGCAGATATGCACGGTTCAAATGAAGATATGCGCCCTGCATACATTAACCACATTTTCCTTTTTGAATTTCTGGTTTCCAACCAGCTTAAGGCACACAATTTTGCAAGGATTATGATTAGCTATATCTATATGTGGGATGATTTTGGTAATCTTTGGGATAGATCCAAACTTCAGTGTCAGTGATCCCCACCACAACTTCAGTGATGCCCACCTTGAGCCTTAAGGTATCGTGCGGCTGTAGCATGCGGGTTGGCTGAGATGGAAACCGTTTCCCTGGAGAGTGGGCGTCAACAAACCCCTTCTGCATGGAAAAGGCTTGAACAAGCCTACTTGTGTTCCAGAGCTGGAGCCACACATATTGCCAATGTTGCTTTGTCGATGGGTGTGCCCCGCTGGCATATGCGGCCGTAGTGCCATATGTTGGAGCATGGCATTTACGATTTTCACATGAAGGATTTGAGGTACATGTTCAATTACATTGATGAGGACATGGTTCGTCGGGCGAAACGAATCGCCTTACCAGCAAATCCTAGATTCCTAGCCAAGCATGTCGTTTTCAGATATTATGCAACTTGTGCGACCTTGAGTGGCGTGGCGTGATCAGCTGAGAAAAAGTGGCTTGGGATAGCCGCCTCGGGATTCTGATTGAAATTGTCGAGACAGAAACAAAGCCAAAACCGGGCAAACGAAACATCTATGTTTCAAGTTTTGGAATGGGGACGTCCCCATACGTAGAACATGTGTTTTTTTTTTACATTCTTATCGAAGGAAGTTTAGAAGTCAAACTTCCGACAATGGACAGATGGACACGCCAAGATGGGAAGAAGATCAGACAGGGAGAAAGTCAGAAGCGAGAAGATCAGACAGGGAGAAAGTCAGAAGAGAAAAGATCAGACAGGAGAAAGTCAGAAGAGAGAAGATGCAGGCGCGCGAGAAGGTAGGAAAATCGCAAAACACTGTGTTTTTCCAATTTTTTTTGTGGCTCCGGAGGGTCAAAAAGTAGGCTCGCTAAAGCGGCGTGGCTACAAGCATACTTATTGTGTCTGGCCCATGGTCTGTAACATTCGGAAAATGGATTTTCTATGAAAACCTCTTCAAAAGGAGCACAAGGAATTTCATGCATTTTTCCTAGTTTCTTTCGTGCAAAAAATGTGCTCTAAATCGTGCTGTTTTGGTGTTCCCCTCCGTGCAAAAATCTTGCTTTAGATCGTGCTCTTTGGTGTTTTCCTCCGTGCAAAAATCGTGCTCTAGATCGTGCTAGTTGGTGCTCCCCTCCGTGCAAAAATCGTGCTTTAGATCGTGCTCTTTGGTGTTTTCCTCCGTGCAAAAATCGTGCTCTAGATCGTGCTAGTTGGTGCTCCCCTCCGNGTGCTTTAGATCGTGCTCTTTGGTGTTTTCCTCCGTGCAAAAATCGTGCTCTAGATCGTGCTAGTTGGTGCTCCCCTCCGTGCAAAAATCGTGCTCTAGGCTCTAGCTCGTGCTTTTTGGTGTGGGCTCTGCCGTTGGTTCTCCCCTCCGTGTAAAAATCGTGCTCTAAATCGTGCTGTTTTGGTGTTCCCCTCCGTGCAAAAATCGTGCTTTAGATCGTGCTCTTTGGTGTTTTCCTCCGTGCAAGAACCGTGCTCTAGATCGTGCTCTTTGGTGTTTTCCTCCGTGCAAAAATCGTGCTCTTGCTTGTGAAAACTGTTACAGACCATGGGCCAGACACAACATACTTATAGAAGGAGGGGAAAGAAGTGGGACCGGCATGTGTGGTCAGCGAGTGTGGCCAGCAGGTGTGGCAAGCGGGTGTGGCCAGAAGGTGTGGGTAGGGCCTCATATATGATGGTGTCACATGGGTGTGGGGCATGCAATCTGGCACCGGCGGCATGGGGGACACCGGCGCCATGGAAGGCACCGGCGACATATAATGATGCTGGACAAGCCGTCCTGGCCAGTGAACTTTTGGGCTCGTAACCTGCGTTGGGGGACATAGGCTGAAACCTTTCGGGCAACCGTTCCTACCCCTGGATCTACAGTCACCCGTGTGACAGCTTGATTTTCTTGAGCCATGTCGCGTCAAGGTCGCACGAAGTTTGTGCTGGTCATCCTTGCGCAGGGGCCATGCCATTTCATGTCATGTGCTGGATGCTGTGCCAATTGCACAACCGCATTATATATTAAGGGGTTTTCTTTGCATTCGGGTTGCCAAAATGAATTGATCACTGCTACATTAAGTAAATGTTTATGAGGTGCGGGTCACCTACCAAAATAAAATTTTCAAAATATTTATTGATTTCAAGGTTCCCCGGAGGGCTTTCAGACTAGGTCAAGCTTGCACCAAAATAATTTTCATTGGGAAATTATTTCCATCGGGGCAGAACCCGGGAAAATAATTTTCAGCGCGTTGCAATATATTATTTCGAAATAATGTTCTTTGGATGTGTTTCTTCTTGATCAAACTTCAGAGTTTGGCCTGTCAGTACCCATTTTGGTTCTAAGTAAATATACCATCCCTTAACCCTTTTTTGGGCATCTGGAATGTTTTGTTTGGAAAAAATCGTTGAGTAGATTTCCGAAGGGGTGGGTCTACGGATGTGCATGTTGGAACATGCGAATCATGGTCGAACCCCTCAACATACCCTGGAACAATTAGGTTTTGAAAGAATTTCATTTGAAATTTCAGTGTTCGAAAGTACCCGTACAATACTTTCTCCCTTTGGGAACTCGCATAATGGTGCTCGACCATCATCTTCACCGCTGTTTCTTTCCCACATATTTCCAACTTTTCCAGATTCCCTGTATTTCTTCCATGTTCCCTCCATCTCCCTCGAAAGAATTCTCAACGGCTTGTGGGGATGAATGGGAAAAAACAAGTGCTGGATTTTGTTTTGGTTTTTGAGTGGGTGGCTGGTGGCTGTGGCTGCGCACATGCGTTCTTTAGGTATGCATTTCTTTCATATTCCCTTCGTTTCCCTCCCAAGAAAGTCTAATGGCCCTGGCGGGAATGAGTGGGAGCGCTTGATTTTTGTAGGTTGTTGTTTTCCAGCTTCTGGGCGAATTGGGTGGCTCTGGCAGCTGCCCGCGTTGGTTTTTGAGGAGTGCAAGGCATTTCCAATACCCCAAGAATAATTTCTCTCCCTGGGTAGTCTCCCGAAATGGTATTCAACCTGGCTCTTTTCCTGTGGTTTTCCCAACCTTTCATATTTCTCCCAATTTCTACCATATTCTTTTCATTTCCATCCGAAGAATTGGAATGAGTCCAAGGGTAAGCGTTCGGTTTCTATACCTATTTGATGACGTTTTTTTTTACCCGCTTCTGTTCTGGCAGCTGCCCACTTTGGTTTTGAGATGTTTTGAGGAGTGCAGGGCATCTCTAATATCCTCAGAATAATTTCTCCAGGAACGTTTTCGGTTGGGGTTGCAAATTTGATGCGTTCTTGTTGCAAGTTCAAGTGAGAGGAGATTCAGGCAAACAGAGAGTGAGTAGACATGAAAACGTGATGTTTAAAGTATTTTGCGCGTAAGGATCCCCAACGCATCCACCCTAAAAAACAACGTGAAACAACATAAATGCAAACAAACCAATCCTGCAAGACCAGCATTGCGCAGGATTTCCTGATGAACTTTGTGTGATGTTTTTCAATGATTCTTCGGTAGGCTACGCAATGTTACGCATCCCCTGTTTTCGCCAGGTGTTTTTTGATGCGGGTATCCTTTTATTAGATATTAGTCCACCCAAAATCTCATGTATCCCATTGACTTCTGGGAATATTATTTTTGATTTCAACTCAAGGTATACTAGAATAAGAATTTATTATTCTGACGATTCCCAGGTATATTGATGGGTATACTTTTCAGGCATCCGTCATATTTCAAAATATTTTTTTGAAGATTGAGTTGGGGTGGAATTGGAAGGTGAGGGTGGCGGGTGTCGTTGAAGCTTGGCAGGGCATGTGGCAACCCCATCAAAATAATTTTGTTCAAATAGGTCAAAGGAGGTCAAAATAATATCATGCTGGGGAAAGCCCGGGGAAAACCCGGGGAAAGCCATTTGGGGGGGGGGCGAGGGAAATTATTTCCAGGTAGTTTCACCGAAAGTCGGGAGACCCGACTTATGTCAACCCACCTTGACATGCATATGGTTTACAATTTTGAGGTGGGTGGTATGGGGGGGGCGCTAAGGTAGGGGTGATATGAACTGGGTTGCCAACATGGACCTTACATAGCCCCAACGTGGCCCAAGCTGGCGTGTTCATCTGGGAGTGTAGCATGAACACCCAGATGCACCACATTTTGGCCCAACATGGCCCCCAACATTGCCCAACAAAGCCTCTAAATGGCCCAACCTAGGCCCAAAACAAACCCCAACCGAACCGGTGCTGGGTTGGGGTTAATTTTTGATTTCATTAAAGCGCCAAATCACCCAACGTGGGCCCAACATAGCCTCAACATGGCCCCGACTTGTTCCCAAATGGCCGATGATAGGTCCAACATAGCCTCCACATTGCCCAACATTGGCCCAACATGCGTGACACCAACCCCAACTTTTCCGCGCGAAAAAAATTTGAAATTTTGGGCTAACTTTTTGGCCCCGACATAGCTTCGAAATGGCCCAACATAGGCCCAAAATGCATTCCAAAAGCAGCAAACCCGAATGCGCAGAAAATTCCATATTGTTCGATTGATTATTTTTGTATTCTCTCTATATATATATATATATATATTGCTATTATGCGAAAAATATATTTTGCTGAATTATGGTTTGTTTTGTTTTGTTTTACTCTATGTTGTACTATTTTACTTCGCTATATGTATTTATAATATATTTTGATTTCTAAAATATTCAACTGTTGATATCAAGGTCTTTATTTCATATTATTGTCTTTTTTATTTTGCTTCGCTTTCTTCCAGTTTATTTTGGTTTATTTTCTATTTTTTTAATTCTTATTTTTGTAATATGTTATTTTTTTGCGTGATATTATATCATTTCTTTTTTTAGTATTTTAACTTACCTTTTTTTATTACATAATCGTGTATTATACTATATTCAAAAAAAGAACATATACTTTTGCATGATCATGTTCATGGAGCCTCACAGAAACTGCAAGAAACCCACCTTTGAGAACCAACATTTACAAAAAACAACTTGAAACCGATTAAAAAATATTAGCAAACATATTTAAGAAAATGGTTTTCCATCCAAAAATGCATTATAATTTTCTTTGCGATTTATATGTTTGATGTTCTTCTTAATTTACTTTTAAAGTTACTCTCTTAATTTACTTTGCCATTTACTTTGTATTTACATTTACTTTGCAAATTTATTTTGAAAATTGCCGATTTTTTAACAAATTATACTTTCTATTTTTCCTGAGAGCGTCTGCAAAGGGTTTTTCGTAAAAAGGAAGCTGCACATATTACATCTGCGCATCTTCACATCTTCATTTTCACATCTCTACATCTTCACATCTTCATTTTCACATCTGCGCATCTTACATCTTCACCTTACATCTGCGCATCTTCACATCTTCATTTTCACATCTCTACATCTTCACATCTTCATTTTCACATCTGCACATCTTACATCTTCATATCTTCACTCTCTTTCTCTCTCTCTCTCTCTCTCTTTCTCTCTTCTCTACATCTGCACATCTCCACATCTTCATATCTTCACATCTGCACATCTTACATCTCCATGTCTTCGTTCTCTTTCTCTCTCTCTCTCTCTCTCTCCTCTTTTCTGCTAATTTCTTTTTCTTTCTTAAGGCGGGCAATGCCACAGAGGATTCACGAGATGCAACCCTGTCGCCGAAATGAAATTCAATCGTCAAAAACTGAAGTAAAATTGCGATTTTCCGGGGTCGTGCGTAACCATGTCTTAAATGGTTTTTTTGGATGTGTGACTTGCAACTGCATTTATAATTTAGCTTTTCAAATTTATAACATAGCAAACTTAATTTATAATTAGCTCAAAAAAGGTAAGGAAAGATATAACATGGTGAAAAATTATAAGCAGTTCTCAAAAAGAAAAGGTAGCTATAACCCAACTTAGGTAGAGTTAGGTCAACAGATCTAAACGAGATGCTAAGTATTTATAACCGGCTAACTCCTGCACGATGACTTTTCCACAAAACTGCTTTTTCCCAAAATACGTTGCACACATGTGGGGTTTTTCCTCCTGTGCACACACATGTGTGGTTTATTTCCTGTGCGCTTTCTGGGTATCAAAACCTGTTGGAGATGTGAAACTATCACGCTGGAACCTTTGGTTTGGCGTTGATTTTTTTCCTCCTGTGCAAATTTCTAAGTAGACAAACCTGTTGGAGATGTTTGTTTGAACTTTGTTGGATTGGTATTGAATGGTTTGCTGTCACCTGCTGCCATTTTGGTTCTACATTGGGTGGCTCGCCCCCAATTCTGCACGGCTCGCCTGCAGATGGCATTGAAAAGTTTTGCGGGAGGTTGGTTCAGAGGCTTGCCCTGACCATTCTGACCTGGAGAGGGGATTGAAAAGGTTTTGAAGAGGTTGGTTCAGAGGCTTGCCCTGAATATGAGTTCGTCATGGCGTGGGTATGGTGGTGGAGGAGCTGGCCGTTGCCATCAGAGTACAGCGGCCGATCCGCCTGCGAGGTGGCAGGGGGACGTTGACTGCCGCTGACAGAGACCGGATCTCGTCAGCGCCTCGGTCAGGTGGGGGCAGCAGTGGGGTGAGAGGTGCTTGACTTTAAGTGGGCCGGCACCATATCTCACCGAGGCTCTGCGCCTCGCCAATGAAGCCATCAGCCAAAATGGCGAAGGCATTGAGCCAACCGAAGAGCTGCAAGCTCTGCGAGAGCAAAATAGAACGCTCCAAGCAGAGATGCAGCAAATCAAAGGACAAATGTCCCAAATGAGGGGTGTTCGTGACTGCCCTGGACACCAGAATCCAAGAAACAGCAGCAACTGCTTTGGCAACGCATGAATCCGTGCAAGGGATCTTGCGCCGGTTGGACACAAGAACGCGAAAAAGGAAAACAGAGCGCAGGCGGAGGCATTCCCCGCATGAGACGTCGGAGGATGAGCGAAGGCACTCCGCGCAGAGAAAAGAGGAAAAAAAGATGAAGAAAAGTCTCCAGAGGAGACGGATGAGAATACGGATGAGCAGAAGGAGGAGGATCGAAACGAAGCCCTGGAGAAGAAGGATGAAAAGGAGGAGGAGAAGACCATGAAGAAGGAAGAATCGTCTTCCTCATCCTCTTCTGGCGAAGGTGGCGGTGCTCCCCAGGCTTCTGGTGCGGCTCCAAAGGGCAAGCCTGTGGCCAAGGCATACCTCATCAGTTCGACTTCAGTGCCTTGTTTGATTTTTTTGATTTGTAATGGACTTTGTTCCCCATGTGTTCCAATGTTATTTTAGTGGCACTTCAGGGCAGTATTGCTTGATAATGAACTTTGTTCCACATGTGTTTCAATTTTTGCTTCAGGGGCATCCCCATGGATTTGCAAAACGCAGACAGGACAGATTGCGAGGTCGACAGTGCCGAGCCCAGCCAGGAGGCTCCAACGATTCTTCCAGAAGAAGAGGTACCGACCCTTCCAATGACTACAATCAAGGAGGAGAAACCATTGGACGAAAAATGATGAGGCTAGCCCGTCACCTCAGACATGTTGAACCCGGCTGGATCAGCAGAGTGTGTAAAAAACAAGAGCGCTGTAAACGGCACTTTGGGCTGGCTTTTGGGGGTTCAAGGGGTTCAAACATTGAAGGACGGTTGTTTGGATTTCACCACCGAAAGGTTCTTAATCTCATCCACGGAAGCTTCTATCTTGGTTCGATCATTATATATAGGGTCAACGGGTGAGCCTCAGTGTGACCTTCAGTGGGCGAGCCTCACTGATTTAGCAATCCTTATTTTGACACATGTGTCCAAATTCAGTTCTTTTGGGAAAGAAAATTGATCCAAGGTGGATGGAGGTGGATGGAATTGACCAGTAACATTCATCCTTTGTCGGTGTCTGCAGCCATATTGATCTGAAATTCAGCTGGCTCTATGTGGAAGGCTTTGCCTCTTTGTTCTTTGAGAAGGCTTGCCTCTCTTCTTGTGCTTTTGATGGTGATTAAAAGACTTGTTGAAAAACAGCAAACGAGAAGAATTCCCCTGCATTGCTCTTTGGGTGATCAAGTGGCCTTTCTTGGAGATAAGGACAAGGATGATGGACATCAACGAAAAAAAATAGCGGCAGAAATGAAGGACCCCTTGACTGCGGAAGGGGTGTGCGGCCCCATCATGAGGTCAGTGAAAATACCTTTAGACGACGACTCAGAAATTGATTGGCGGTTTCTGCACCCTTGTGCTTTCTTGCATGAGCTTTGCAAGACATGCCCAAGGCTGGGGGATTTGCTACGTAGCGTGGGCAAGCGCAAAATCTCTGTGTATATGGACGAAATAAAACCTGGAAATGTACTTCGACCAGATCCAGGACAGAGCGTTGCGATGTGGTACTGGACCTTGAATGACCTGCTCGATTGGTATCATGCCAGAAATGAAATCTGGTTTTACTTTGCGGCTTTCCCAGTAAATTTGATTGGGCAAGTGGTTGGTGGATACAGCTACTTATTTGCACGGGCGATGGATATTTTTTGGAAAAAGAAGAGCCGTTTAATTTCACATCTGGATTTCCTTGCGTGTCCACCAGGGGAACTTTTCTTTGCCAGGGGAAATTTGGAGCTCTTCTCAGCGATGAAAAATCCATCACTGCTCTTTGGTCACTTCGTGGTGCCAGTGGTACCAAGCCATGCNAATTTGGAGCTCTTCTCAGCGATGAAAAATCCATCACTGCTCTTTGGTCACTTCGTGGTGCCAGTGGTACCAAGCCATGCTGTTTCTGCCAGAATGTTGCGGGGCACATGACACGGCAACAAGTGCAGGGACACCCATGGTTGATCCATTACAGCAGCTGCTCCTCTGCAAGCAAGTTTGCAAAACGTACTTCGACAACATTTAGAGACATGCAAGACCGTTTGGAGGAGGTTTCTGGAAGAAAGGCAGAATTTAACAAATTGGGCCAGGCGTATGGTTTGGTGTACAAGCAAATGGGGATTCTGTGGCGCCCTACATTGCGGGACTTGGTTTGCCCAGTGCAGCAAACTTTTTTTGATTGGATGCACATCTTGATTGCAAGTGGTGGTGTGTCACAGTATGACTGCAACGAGTTGCTCAAAATGGTCAAAGGTCAAGGAATTTCTTTGGAGCAGGTGGATGCTTTTGCATCCAAAGTGGTTTTTCCAAAAAGACATGCTAATNAGTTGCTCAAAATGGTCAAAGGTCAAGGAATTTCTTTGGAGCAGGTGGATGCTTTTGCATCCAAAGTGGTTTTTCCAAAAAGACATGCTAATCTATCCAGAAAGTTTTTCCAGGAACGCGTGAATTTTGACGACGACACTTGCTTGAGATGTTTTGCAGGGGAACTTTTGAGTGCACTTCCCATTTTGGTGCTCTTCAGTGACATCATTTTAGAATCTTTGGGTTTATTGCCGGAGCATCGACAATGCATGCCTACAATTTCTGGCAGACATTCTGGACATCTTGGCGCAGGGGCCACGAGCTCTGCAGCTTCTTCCAGAGTTGGCTTCAGCGATTGCAGGTCACAATGGCTTGTACTTCAAACTATACCCTGACTGCTCAAAGCCCAAATTTCATTGGCTTTTCCATGTACCAGAAAACTTGGAGACCTTTCAGAAAAATCTTTCTTGCTTCAACCCAGAGCGGAAACATCGAGCTACAAAGTCAATTGCCAACCATGTTTTCAACGACAATTTGCAACNTTCTTGCTTCAACCCAGAGCGGAAACATCGAGCTACAAAGTCAATTGCCAACCATGTTTTCAACGACAATTTGCAACACCATGTTACGATGAGGATAGCCCATGCAACCTTACACAGCTTTGATAGTGATGATGGAAAGGTGTGCAAAGAAACATATCTGGATGGACCAGTGCATGATGTCCAAACTGATAGTATGGTGGTGTTCATGGGAGCATTGGGGGCCAAAGACATGGTGAGTTTTCGAGCAGCTCGAAGAATGGTGACGGCGACTTGGGCGATTTCTACCGGAGATTGTGTTTTTGATTCAGGAATGGGGCAAGTGTTGTTCCCCCAAAATTTTTTTCGAAGTCAAGTTTCTCTCTGGAAGGTGCAAATTTCTGTGCCTAGCTAGCAGATTGCCAGACACATTTTGAAAATGTATTGTTTGAAGGATGTCCTTCAGAAAATCTGGTTGATTGGGATTCATAATTTCGAGCTGTGGCCTATACATTGAGGGCCAACGGGTTTCTTCATGCAGGTTTGCAGGGTGTAGACAAACATCTTCTTCTTACAAAGTGAGAAGATCACTACATGGCGCCATTTGCGGGGAAAAAACTAAAGCTGTCCATGTTCAGTGATACACAGGGTATTTGAACATGTTTTGGAGCACCAACTTTTCAGGTATATAAATGATTTCATTGACGCACTCTGGCTCCAAGCTGCAGAAATTTTGAAGGCTCGCCTCTGTCTTCAGGAATTCTTTGAAGGACCCCCTCAAAGTTGTTCTGACGACATGGCTCCAAGTGTGATGTCTGCCACGCCAGCAGAGGCTGGTGATCGAGTTGGTGACGCGGAGCTTGCTACCCGAGGAAGAGGTGGTTAGTGAAAAGTGCTGCACTTGCCAGAAGGCTATTGATGTGCAGAATGCAGAACAGGAAGGCTCGCCTCAAACCTTTCTTTCCAAGAAGGGACATGGCTGCCCAAAGGCTGAAAGACCTCTTGGATTTCCTGGCTGCTGTCAATGCTCGGGATGAACACTCTCATGAAAAGCAACAGCGTTTGTTAGATAATTGCTTGCAGGACCTCATCAACGGTCCACCTATAACCATGGCTGAAGGAACGGTGATGGTGAAAGATGTTGGGGACTCACCCATTCCAGAGTGGATGAGGACTATTGTGACACAAAGTGTGCAGGATAAAATGTTATCCACCACCAGCGCAGCAAAGAAAGTGAAAGTGGGAAATGGAACCCAAAGAAACATGCACCTGGAAAATTACCTCACAAAGGAGGACTGGGATGACCTTGGAAACGAAGCAAAGGAAGTGAACATGAAGCTTCATGTTTTCAAGCGAGTTTTCCATTCCATTGTGCTCACAAACCCAACAGAGCTTACGTGCGTTCTTGCAAATTCAATTCTTCATGTGGCGTGCCACATTGGTGCAATCGAGGAGTTCGAGTGTGATTTCAACAAATCCTTTGGGGTTCTACAGGATCTGAAGGCTATGGTCAAAACAGGGACCAAAAGGGTACAAAAAGGGCCGGAGGTATATCCCCAGGACCCATTGGAGTTGACAGCTGACATCAAGGACAAAGCCTACAAGCATGGACAGCCTGTGAAGTGCCCCTTGGATGTTGATACCATCAAGGACTTGGCAGCTGCTATGCCAGAAAGAGGCAGCCACAATGAAGTGAGAAATTGCAGACTTCGATTCTCCAAGGGGAGCCAGCGTGATGCCAATCTCTCCCGGATGTTTGCCGACGTTTTCACGGATCGGATCATGAATTCCCAGCCATCTGCTGGAAGTTCCATGCCAGCCATCACTTTGCTGCAAGGGAATGGGAAAAGGAAGAGACAACCCCTGGCTTTGGAAGATGGTGACCCCAGTGGACATGCAGGGAACAAGGAACCAACGAGCACGGAACCGGAGAGCAAGGCAGACCGGACTGACAAGGCAGAACCGACTGACAAACCGATGGAAGTTGAGCCTGGGAAAAGTGAAACGATCTCAGTGGATGATATGGCCTTGCAGATCCAAAAACAACTGCAGGCGAACAAAGACCAGAAGAGAAGAACAACAGCAAGGCTGCACCCAAGTCCAGCTCAGCGAAGAGCAAACCCAAAGTGACGAAGAAAACCAAATGGACATACCCAGGGACAAAGGAACAGGGAGCCATGCACTTGGATTTTTGTACTGTTTACACCTGCCCCAAAAGCTCCAACTGGCGGGTCGAGAAACAGGGTGAAAAAATGATAAGGCATTTTCCTGGCGAAAGGAAGACCCTCTCAAGGTGCGGGAACGCGTGGAGAAGTATTTGGAAACTTTGTCCAAGTGAAAACATCCTTGCAGAGGCTAGCCCTGCATGTGTCACTCGACAATGTGCGGGGGAAACGCGCTTTGTCACATTGAGTGGCCGCAGGAACACAACATGTTCCAAAAAGGGGTCAAACAACTGAAACATCTAACCATGCAGAGGTTTCAACATGTTCCAAAATGGGGTCACGTTTCAAAAAACATTTTTGCCGCAATGTTTTTAACTCAAGATTTTTGGTTTCGAGGCTTGCCCGAAACAATGCAGTGTCCATACTGCTCAGAGACCCGGTACTCCCGGAGCTGGCGTCCCTGTCAATACAGGACCAGAGTTCCCATCATGTGGATATATGACGGCTGTAAGGAGTGTGATCAGATGTTGCCCAGTGTGCAGTGCTGGATGATGGACAAGGTCAGTTGGAGGTATTGGTACCTTTCATGACCGAATGTCCAAGCAACCATGCACAGAGTGGCCAAAGATGCACACCAGTTGGATCCTTCAACAAAGGACTGGTTGCATGACTCCTTCCACAAAAACCCCAACTAGGTAGCAGCGGGGGAGAAGATCACAGCCAAGCTGTTTACAATCCTGTTCGAACCCTACGTGGAGGAGGTGGGGATCCGAAAGCCAGGAACAGCAGCCGAGCTGATGGAAGTCCTGATGGAAAAAATGTGGAGGGACAACCACCACCTGTGACAAGATCTCCGGGATTTCATGGACATGGTGCACTATGTGGAGATTTACAAGACGGTGGAGCCGCCGGAGGACAACATCTTCTACCAGCAATTCTTGACATGAGAAGGAAGGCTTGCTTGCCTCCGGCGGGAAAGTTTTGTAATGAGAGAAACGGAGAAGGCTTGCCTCTCCACTTGTCTTGCCATGTTCTAAAAGGACAAAATGGCATGTTTTGCTGGCGCATGGCCAGTACAACCTTTCCTGGCACAGACCAGGACGACCTTTCTAGGCGAAAGCCAGGACAAGTCAGCGTGAAGAGGGAAAGTTTTGTAATGAGAAAAAAGGAGAAGGTTTGCCTCTCCACTTGTCTTGCCATGTTCTAAAAGGACAAAATGGCATGTTTTTCCTGGCGCATGGCCAGTGCAACCTTTCCGGGCACAGACCAGGATGACCTTTCTAGGCGAAAGCCAGGACAAGTCAGCGTGAAGAAAAGGTTGGGTTGCTGAGTGGCAGCTGCGTTTGCTGAACTTTTTAAAACACCAACAATGATTTTTGAAACATCACTTTGGAAAACCAGCGCGCGACGTTTGCAAAACCAATTTAAATACAAAGTTGGATGTTGTATAAATCTGAAAACCCATGTCAAACCATGTGTTGACGAAATTTCAAATTTCCAGCGGGCGAACCTCACTGTGTTTTTTCATTTCCAGCGGGCGAACCTCAATGTGTTTTTTCATTTCCAGCGGGCCTAACCTCACTTTGTTTTTTTCCAATGGTGTTTTTTCATATCCAGCGGGCAAAACATCACTGCATGTTTTTTTCAAAAAACAGCGGGCGAACCTCATTTTTACACCCAAAAATTGCATTTTAAAAAAGTCAACGTGCAGGAGTTATAACTGCCCAGAGCCTCCAATAGTCCTTATTTAAGGAAATAGTCCTTAAATAAGGACTATTGGTTTTTTCCAAAATTCTAAAAAAATAGTTCTTAAATAAGGACCTTTTTTTTTGGCAATGTCACTTAAATAAGGACTATTTTTTGTTTTTTCATTGATATTTTTTGATGAGATATTGATCAAACCATATTTGCTGTATCTTGATCTCCTTTGAGGAGATCATTGGCTCAAACCAAATNTTTCTGTGCCATGCATGGCTGGAAACCATGCAGGTGCTTCTGGCTTGTTTTTTTTTTCAATTTGTTTGGGTAACCAAGGGAGTGTAATATAAGGGGTCACAAAAGGGGTAACAAGTGGTGGCCAACAAAGGGGTGGGCAGATGTTTTTCTGGTGTTTTGGTGACCTCCAGGATCAATACCTTTCATGAAACCCCTTTCTTGAAATTCCACTATATATATGTTTTTTTATGTTACCAATCATGTCAACCAACAAACAAAACATTTTAAAGAAATCTATGGAAAGATGTACTCCTCAGAAGTGATTTTTTAATATATTGAAACATGTATTGATATAAAAATGTTTCCCCTTTCATTCCTTCCCTCATTTATATATATATGTTGTTTCCTGCTATCCTGCAGCCATGCCAGGTACAGCCCCATGCCACTATGTGCAGCTACTCCTCAGAGGAGAATATTGTCTGGATT
>BGPT01003688.1:10859-32385 GCA_003297045.1 Symbiodinium sp. clade C Y103
AGGGTTGCTCCGGGAAGCACCTACTGTAGCAGCTACTGTAGCAGAAAGAAGCAACCCCCTGAAAGCCATCTTTCCCTAGAAAGATGCCTTTCAGAGGGTCGCTCCAGGAAGCAGCTCTTGACGTACTGTAACCTGGAGAAGGAACCGTTGGCCCATCAGCATTTCTGTCCCGCGAACCGAACCGAACCGACCGGCCGCGTCTTGCGAACCGAATGGAACCGAACCGCCATATCTGGCGAACCGAAACGAACCGGCCAAAAAATGAACCGAACCGCACCCGTATGCAGTTTGCAGGAACCGAAACGAACCTAAACGAACCGAAGCCTTCCTGATGTATGCATGTAAATATACATGCATTACATATATATATTCATATTCATATACATGTATCATATTCTTAGATCTTTTAATGACATGATCATCCGTTATCTCGATTGCATAACTTTTCTGGATTCCTTACTGGGTAACATCTTTTAAGACAAAGAAAGAACCTTCACTGAAGAGTTTCCCAAGCATCTTCTCGAGGTATTGGATGGTCTGTGGCCCCATGTGTGGGTTGAAGTCATCATAGATGCCGCCCGCATCGTGCTTAGGCTCAATCACGTGGTGCTTTCTGATGAGCACGTCAGGCTCCAAATAGATGACGTATTCCTTGGTCGAAACATTGGAAACCGCTGAGGCCGCAGCATTCAACTTAAGTAGCACGCCCAACAATTAACCATGCCATACCATACCTCATTTTGTTAGCTGAAGGGTCTTGTGATGTTTTTCACCTTCCAAAAAGTTTCAAGTTTGCAGTTGTTTTCTTTTTTGTTTAGTTTTGTTTATATATCTACAAGTTCAACACCTGATGAGAGAAGTATATGTTGCAAGGGTTGCATGATGTTCATGCTGAATTAATGGCGTGTTCTCCACACACACACACACATCTCTCCCTCTCTCTCGCTCTCGTTGGACGGTTCCAAACGTTTCGTACTTGCGAGAGGAGTGCCCTCACCGTGTCCCTCACACACACACACACCTTGAGGTAACCTTAAAAAATCACCTCATAATTATCAAGCAACAGTAACCAACATAAATTCATCCAAATCCCCTCTACAGCCTCTTTGAGTGGCAGTTTCTAGATTTTCACCCAGAATAAACATCAACAAACCTTCATCATCTTGGTCCATCCCATTGTCATCCTCGGCGAGTTTCCGTTCCAAGGGCTTTGGTGGCCTTCACGAAGCGTGCGAACCAGCTGTGGGGGTTCCAGCGGCTATTCTCTCCGTGCACACGGTCGAAGATGCAGTTATATTCCTTCTCCTTCGGAGAGTAACATCTTCTGGTAAACCGCCCCAAGAACTCAGTTACCCAAAGACTTACCATTTGGGAGGTATTTATTAGTCGATCCAGCGAAAGATGGATGTTGATGGCAGTGTTTTTTGAAAAAAGGTACTAAGGCCAAACCAGTCAGATTGCTGACAAAAAGATCCAATGCATTCAAATTCCACATAATTTGATCCAGTTCCCTGGACGTTTCCTGGAACCAACTTCCAAGGTATAAAGTTACTAGAGCCGTGGCTTCAGATGTCCTGGCACAACTTTCCGAAGTCCACATTGCCACCATCCTGCAGCAAGTAGATGGGAGAGTTTGGATAGTATTTCCTCACCGACTTCAGGACGTTCAAGGTGGATGGGATCTGCGAATGCACCGGGAAGTAGAAGCCGAACTTGTCCTTGGGCGCCTTGGATTTTAAGGCAACACCACCACTGAGGAGGGAGGCCACCGAGAGGCCCAAAAGGGTCTTCAAGAACTGCATTGCGGATGGTAGATCAACTGATAGATCTTTGGAAAAGTGCTTGGCACAATGGTCTTGAGCCCAAGCTGCGAATGACCTGCTGGGATACCCCCCTGCACTGCTTAAGCAGCTAGTAACATCTAGTACTTGGATTAATTACTGCTTATCATTCTACCAAATCCATCAAAATTTTCCCCGGTTATAAGACGCTGGGCTATTACATCTTTTGAAAGCTGTTGTCAAGGAGGTAGAACCCAAAGAAAATTACTTCCGAAGTCTGATTTCAGATCATAAAATGGAATGCTTCCTCATACCCTCCTACAATCAAACACGGCGATGGAGAATTCCCAGTTGAGACCATTCAAAAATTACCCATTAAAATGTCATAGTTCCATAGAACACCTATATAAATCGATGTTTTTGTTTTTTTTCCAAGGTATCGTCTCCATTCACGCCTCATTCCAATAGTAAGCTCTGCCGGGGGTCGACCACAAAGTGGCTTAACATTTGACGAGTCGCTGGTGCGCGTGGCATCTCCTTTGGTCGTAGGTACCTGGGTGCTGATGGGTGAAACTTCCCCGAGGGATTGATCTGTCCCCGGGTTTCTCAAAATGGGAGAATCCCCAAAAACCCGTGGGTTTCAATGCAAAATGGTCTAATTTTGGATGATTTGGGGTGCCACCATTGTAGGAAACCTCGATATCATGACATGATGGGAATTCCTGGAATTGGTTTCAGGGAAACACAAAAGGAAAAACATACGGGGAACCTACTCATACGTGGAGTAAAACAACATGTTTCAATGACATCATTTCAATTTGGAATGATGATGCCGTTCAACATGAGTCAGACAGGAATCAGCTTTACAAATAGAAGTTGGTTGGATAGATTTGAACACCACCAGCCGGGCAAGAGTTTGCCATTTCCGGCCAGCGGGACCACCATCCATGGGGAAAACTTGGTTATGGAAACTTTTTGATTAAGCTATATATTGACCTCCCAGTGGGCAAAGAAGAATTCCCAGCCCCCTTTCATGGATCCACAAGTCTTGTGGAGACTGTGGGTGTGGTGAATTTGGAGTCTTGTTGATGTGAAGGTGACGTTGTGAACCGATCTGGAATCAATCATAGTATCACACAGTGGTTTTGGGGCAATATTTGGTGGTTGCAACCCCATTTGATTTGATTGAACCCCCATTTGCGGCTGCTGATGTCAAACCAGGATCTTTGTTTGCCGCAATTTACTAGCATTGCGGGGCATACTGTCTGACATATTTCATTCGTCTCTCCCCAAAACTTAGCTTGCTTTCCCCCTACTCCTGCCCTCCGTTGGCATTCTCCATATCACGTCCTTCATGGCCAACGAAAAATGCCCAACAAACAAAATAGTTTCAGTTTTCCATTATTTTCCATTATTGTGTAGCAACCTTTTGTTGTACAAAAACAAATAAAACAACTCAACTAACCTACTCAGTTCCCATCCTCCATACTCAAAGCAAGGTTTACGATCCGGTAATGTCACCCTTTGTGGAAAATCACCATTTTCAAGTTTGCAAAATCATCGAAGTAAACCATATTTGTTTTCCTCATGGCTTCATCCATGGCTGCATCCATTTTCATCCATGGCTGGCATGACTGGAGACCTGGAGGATCATCCAACTGGGACCAACTGGTGCGTAGGCTCCAAGGGTAACTAACAATCCAACCCATTTGATGAACCAGTTGATCAACCCTTAACACTTCATGAACCAGCTACTAACTGGTTCGTTACTTTACTCAAGTGATAATGACCAACTCATCTAACCCCCTGGATTGGCCAAGGTCACAGCTTTGACGCCGTCCACATCGATGGTCACTGCCTCTGGTGTAGACACCGGCCTCAAGAGCAGATCCACCGGGTAGGAACTGGACATGCAGGGTGAAATCCACCGAGACAGTTGGAAAAGATGAGGATATAACATGATATAACCAGCAAAATGCTGGTTATATCTTGGTTATTAGTTAATAATAATCATTCAAATATAGATAGTACAGTACGGTATCAACCAAGGTAACATCTGCAAAAAGAGCAACACAGGACCAGCCACCTGAACCACCGAATCAACCGACCATCTCATGTTTGGTTCATAGTTGGACAATTGTAGGTCATGTCCATAGGCGGAGCAAGATGGTGCGGTCACTTGCAAATAGATGCTCCAACAAACAAATGTTGAGATTTCATCCTTTTGTGTACTAGTATTTGGATCTTAGTTTTTTTCATTTTTTTTCTATATTTGAAACATCATCAGTTAATGCAATGAATGACATCGGACATATCACATCCTCTGCCCCGAAACTCTGCCGCCCTGGTACGCTTCATCCTTCTTGTGACCTCAGCGAGGAGAACCCCGAGCTCTGTGAGAACCTATCACCAACAATCCGTACTGAGGCCGAACATCTTTCACCGGCATCTTTTTTTTGGGGGTTGTTGAACCATCGGATTTTTGGGTGGTTCCCATACTTAACCCAAACTCAACAGATGGGAAAAAAGACCATGAAGGGCTAACCACGTGGTGTCCAACCACCGCTTGCGCGGGAGCTCAGCTTTCGGTCGCCTTTTCCACCCATCTTTGGTCACAACTCGGAGCTTGGCGCGCTGCCAGGCACCTTCCATAGCCGTACGCGCACACAAAAACATGTTTATATTTGTATATATATATATATATGCATTTGTAAATGCACACACACACACACACATATATATATATATATATAAAATTCACAGATCTCTCTCTCTCTCTCTGTGTAATTAATTATGAAAATATCTTTATATACGAAAAAAAACTGGTACTATGATAGAAAATAGAACCACTGGACCCGCAGTTGGTAAGTGGACGGCAAGCGGGACTCCATCAAACATCTGCTGCGAAATTGCTCATCATTTCTTCAATTTTCCCAGTGTTTCCCTGTCATCAACACATCAACTGGGTTCCCCAAAAAAATCCTATCCACATTCTGCGACTTGGTCAGAGTCACCATGCCTGCGACTCAGGTGGCGCTATGCGAAACTTCTTTCCCGTCATCAGGTAAAGCAGTCTGGAACATTACCTCAGGATTGGAACTCGAAACGTGTGTTGGCGAATGTATCCATATGAAACTCCATGGTTTCATACACAAGACACATACCAAGATTGGGTTGCATGTGTTGTAGCAGATTGTAACATGTTGTAACCATGAAAATCTTGGGGGCTCCCAAGTTGAGTGTTTCAACTTGTCACTGCGACTGGGGGGAACTCCCTGATGATGAGATTTTAGTGGGATTCTATCCTCCAGTGTAACTTACGATCCTATGATCTGCCAACACAGTATCCAAAGAATACAAACCTAGATAATTAGTCATTATTTGGACTGGTATTGAAATCATGGAGCTATTGTAAAGTGCCATTGCAACCATACTATTTTTTGACAAATCAGCTTCCCAACTGGAGATGGGAAGTAACACAGCCAGGCATATGCATCATCTGTTGGCTCCCTTTCTAACAATTATGTCTCGTTTCGCTGGTATCTCCCATGTTTGGTGCTCCAAGCACCATTTCGTTATCAATGTCTACCTGTGTTTCTCCATTTTTTGCCGATGTCTATCCATCTTTATCCATTTCTTTTCCAACCCACAGGGAATTTCCTCCTCATTGCACCCATCCCCCGCTGCAAAGTCACCAAGAGCTGATGCGCAATGGCGCTGAGAATCACCCGCTGGCGCCGCTTCTCCTCCGCCAAAACGCGTTGCAGTTGCTGCTTCAGGCGGAAACGCTGCACCAGCATGGCCAGCTGATCCTGGGACCACCAAGTCAGTTCTATGGGGGACTTATTGACTAGTGCCATTAATGGCTTACAAAGTGGGGGTGCAGTTCGGGCAATGAGTGGGAATGACCATGGTAAGAACTTTCATAAGTTGGGATATAACCCCTAAAACTATGGTCATAATATGTTGTAATGGGAAATTCCCTCTCTCTCCCTCTCTCTCTCCCTCTCCATCTCTCCCTCTCTCTCGCTCTCCATGCGTGTGATGTCACCCTGCCAGATCCCCGACCTAGATGGATGGGTTTAAATAAAAAACCCATCAAACGACATGGGGGGATTTTACAGCAAGCGATGTTTGGGTTCCGTTGATGGAGGAAACTCATGGGAAAACAACCAAAAAAGGGATAATGCTTGGAGAAAAACCTGCCTGAACCAACAGAACAAAAGGTTAGTAAGTGGCCATTATCTTGACTTGGATGGCGGCCACTCGTAGCGCCACCCATTGGAGTGTGTATCAAAAAATTGATACTGGTAGGTCGCAGGACATGTCAATATCTGAAACACAGTCAGTTTACAAGAAGAAGAGCAAAGGATTCTACAGGTTGAATCACGATGGATATAAAAACTGTGACCAAAATCAACAGGTTACCTCGGAGGCTTATATCTGAGGGCTAGTGATCGCTTGCGGCATGCGATCATCCAAGCTAAAACAGCTTCATCATTGGTGTTACCGATAGGCCAACCCAATCGCATCTGGATGGGGTTTGAAGGCGTGCGAGGTGTTCAAGATCTCCGGCACATATGGGCACTCCCATATTTCATGTTCCAAGGTTAGTAAGTGGCTAGTCACCCATGTATATGTATATATAATATATATGTATATGTGTGTGCGTGAATATTGTGCATATGTAAATACAACAATCTTACATAACTGCAGTCTAGCCAGAACCAAGTAGTTCCAGCAGCTATGACGGCTAAGACACCTGGATTGCTGGAAGCACTACCATTCTTACACGTCCATGGGTGAATTCACAATCCGTAACACATGATTTTCTCCAGCTATCTTTATACAGAATATTATTTTGAAATTTACTGGAGGGCATTCTGGATATGATATGATATGATCCCATGGTGGTGCCCCCCTTCCCCACCTTGCTGAGGTGTTGGCACAGCTGCATCAGCAGCCGCAGCAAGGACTGCCGCGCCCGCACCGCTTCGTCCGTGTCTGGCTGGGCGCTGATCAAGCGCCGCACCGGCTCGCCCACCTGGTGACGCGAACGGATCGAACGAGGGATCCTGGAAGTTCCAACAGTTCCATGGCCAGTGACGCAAAAAGTCACCATATAGACTCTCTGGTAGACTGTCAGGTAAATCAAGAGTTTCTCATCATTTTCCCTAAGCCCAACGCCACCATTCCCAGTAGCGAACCATTTTGGGGTTTTCGAACATCCCAAAAAGGGGATTACGGTTCCAACAGCAGAAACAACTTGAGGATGTCTATGATTGGGTTCAACTATGTCCAACTCACCAACTGGGTGCCAAATCAATAAAGTCATTATCAAACCATCACAAAGTCAAATTAATACGGACACCTAGTCAACAAAAACAGCTCTCAATACGATCTAACTCATCAAAGGTTCTAGGCCATTTATAAAGTCGTTAAGAAAACACCATAAAATCACCACAAGTTCATCGAAACCTCTGCAGCTTTGCCAGCAAAAAAACATGCATTTTTTCCAAGAAGCTCGGGCTGCAACTTGAGCCAAGTTGTCAGGAGAGAAGGCTGTGTTCAGGGAGTTGAACTGGTTTTTGCCTAGGGGAAAAAAGGGGAATTGCAATAGGACATATGGGAGTTTCATGGGATTTTCAATAGAAACACACACATTTCAAACACGTGGCATTGAATTAAATGGATTGCTTTCAGGCAACAATTAGATGCCTTCCCTGACCTTTTATACATGTTCTACCATGTGTCTCTACGTCCAAATGCCACGGAATGCCTTGGGGATCCTTGGGGCGTTGCCTCTTTCAACCTCAGAGGTGATATGATCCGCCGAGATGCGGCGGATCAAGCACCTTTGGGGATGCATCAAGCACCATTTGTGATCTTGCGGGCTACACAAGGATACATATATTTTCTTATATTTTTAGATATTTTTAGCAATAACTTCAGCAACAAACTGATCCACGGCACTTACCCTCTGGTTGTTTGACATAGCTATGGAAAATGGATGGACATGGCCCATCTATAGATGATCTATGACGGTTCACCGATTACCAGGCGTTGCTCTTGGAAGCGTTGAAAAACGCGACGCCATCTCTGCGGTGATCTCTACACATGTGGCTGAAGAAAAAGGGTCTTCCCAATTCCTCTCTCTCTCTCTCTGGTTGAATTCATCTCACTTTTTGGAGTTGAGTCAATGCCTTCCACTCTCATTCCACACCCTGGTTCGTGTAATCCCTGCTATAGCCCCCAAAATGGCGGCATCGCCAGTTAGGTTTCGGGATCAGTAGTTATATTTCTCTCTCCATGGTATTGGCTAAAGCCATTTTTCAGATGTCAAACAAAATCAAACAACACAATAAAACAACACCACAATGACTCTTGTTTGGTAGATAAATCCAACCTTTTATTGATATTGCGTACATTGTGTTGATGTCAAGGTGGCACAGCCATAAACACCGCGGCTCCCAGTGACTCGACTCTGGATCGTTGCCATCGGTCTCCAAGCGCCGTAAAAGCTCCCCAAGGAACTCGTCGCTGTTGGCCAGCGCCGCGTTGGTTTCCTGGGCCACCGTCAAGCTATATTCATCGTAACCCCCCAAAGAGGTAGAACAACAAAAATCTTATTGAAATAGTAATGAATTATATACTTTTCAATCTTTTTGGGGAATGCTATAATTTATAAGTACAACCAAATTGAAGAGCAATCATACATGACATTGCATCAGATGTCATGACATGACATTAACCTATGATTACAATGCACACATATATGATATATGCCATGTTGATCCATATTGTAATGTAATATTATTAGTATTGCATTACATGGCATTATATTACATTCATGACATGACATGACCTTACATATATAGACGATCGTCCAAACTGTAACTGAGAAGACGATATACATGCATGCAAACACAGACATAGACATAGAATGGTGCAGACATAGAATGATATAGATATGCTTGGTTGTCTCCCAGAGCTAGTTGTAAGGGACCACATGCAGGAAACTTTTCGAATTATCTAGGTTGAAACACATGAACCCAGTGATCCTCCTGTCCGGGAGCGGTTGTGGCCCTACGAAACCCCTATGCAAAGGATATATCGTCATGGGGCACTTCGAGATATTCCCACTCCAAACGTCTCCAAACTACCAAGCCGAACCAAACCGCCCGTGATGACTGATATGAGCGACAAAAAATGGTGACGGAACTAGCCATTGCTGGTGGTATAGTGGGAAACAGTGGGGAATTCAACCAACTGACATGGCAATGTAGATCAACAATGATCAACATAGTACAGTGGTTGGCAGGTCAACCAAAGATATGGGAAACTCACCAGCGTAGACAGAGACCTAGTGCAACTGAAGGTGACCGAAAATCAGGAGGCTGCTGCTAGATCATGACCTACCATCGTCCCAGAAGATACCCAAAGATGACGGGAAACAACGCACATCCCCTGCGACGGCAACTTGTGAACTGTCTTGGAGTGCCCAAAAAAACAACTCAATAAGTTTGGCCTCTTCAAACCAACAGTTAATCCCTTGCACAAATTACAAATTACAATTTCAATCTTTATTATGTCCAAGACTGCCTGAACACCAGCAACTGTGCCCAGCGGCAGGCGAGCAGGTCACCAACTTCAGCAACGGATCCAAGACCTTCAGAAAAATAGCGTTATCCTGGGGCAGTGCAACCGACATCTGTGGCAGAGGTAAAACCCTGCGAAATTATATAACGTTGTGTAAGTATCATTTCATCTTTCATTTTCTTGGGAAAATTCGATAAAGTCCTTTCATCCGCCATCCGCGTCCTGACACTTGAAGATGTTCAGCAATCGCATGAAAAAGTCCGGGCCCTTCAGCAGGAGTTGCTCCAGTCGTTGACACCAATTGGCCCGGTGCTCCTTCACCGCGAACCAGCCCACCAGGGCTTCCATGGCTGGGACCTGTCCATGAATGATGAGGTGTGAATCTACGAGATCTGTTGGGAAAAAAACTATGAGTTTTTATTGGATTTATAGAAATGTATGAGATTTGACGGGAAGAGAATGCCATATAGAATAAAGCATCCTCAATTTGTGGGTTTACTACTTTAATCTACTTTAGATTATTGGGGATGGTTCACTATGGTTCACTTGTATCTTGGTGGTTTCTTCGCTGCAAAACTTCATTTTCAGTGGGATAGATTCGGATATAGATCGAAAGCTGCCCATCGAATGGTTCCCAGGACTGTCGCCTGCATGTCATGCTGCGCCAGACTGCGCACCAAAAACCCTGCGCAGCCTTGATTCCAGAGCCTTGCCAGAGCCGGGACAGTCCGGCAATTTCTAACACCAAGAATGGTGGTTGAAATTGGTTTAAGGATGTTTAAGGTGTTTTATCTGGACATGGGGCCAGTCCATCTGTATGTCGAATTGTGGACCAATCGGGGTCAGACTTTCAACCTCGTAAGCTCTTCCCAAATCTCATGCAACCAAATTATAGCATGGCTAATCTTAGATACGAGATGATACGAGCACCCGTCATTTGATTCCTCTTAGCGATATATACCTGAACATTCCTTCGATCAATTATTTCTAGTAGTTTTGGAGTATGACCTAAAATGACCCAGTTTTTCAGCATCTCGTCTAATTCTACCAGTTTGCCTAGTTTTGTTTCCGAGTGGCAAAACAATCACCGCAATTGACATTTTGAATATGATTGATTTGCATCCTGGCTGCATCCCCGAGGCAGGCCAGGCCATTCCCATATCTCAAGCACCAACGCATTTTAAATGCACATAACTGCGCCCAAAATTACCCGCAAAACGCCCGCAAAAATCCGCAAAACGCCCGCAAAAACCCGCAAATCAAAGAATCTGGTAAAATCGTATAATTTTGGGAGGGTGCAATTAAACAAACATAAACCAACTTGGATGTGCGGCTCCACATTTTGAAAGCAAAGCTGGTGAGAAGATTGGGGGGAGGGCCATGCGGATGGGAAACACAGTCATGACATACCACGCCTAACTTTTTGGGGAAACGCTCGAGACGCCCATAAATTTGATGAAACGCCTGATTGTGCAAAAGGACCGATATTTTTTAGGAGTTTTAAGGCCCAGGTATGTATATATGTATATATAGTATATATATATATGTTCCCCATTGATGGCTGGAAATTGGCCTGCTAGCCCACCCAAGGGCTTACCCACCTAGCATCACATTCTAGAACCCATACCCATTGTGGCTTTCACCGCCAGGGAGCAAGCTACGCGTCGCTTGTGAGGTGCAGGTCATATCGCAGAGCATGGCAAAGGCGTGCTCCCTCAAGGGGTGCCTGGGAGGTGATGTAGCCAACAAGTGATGGGAATATGCACCATCAAGATTTTGGAAATGCGATGTTGACCCGGCTGAGAATTGATAGGGGGCATCAACCAATGATCACTGAAGAACACAAGCAACAGCACGTATGACCAAGCATGGGATATGCGTTACCTAAAAAACAGATGACGCCTGGGATTTCCATAAGGGACCTCAAAAATCAAAACTTCCTGGTTGATCTCCCCAAATTTCTGGTGGCTTAACCACTGGAACATTTTGCCCACAAGTCCAAGCTGCTGCCGCTCCACGATGATTTGCAACTTGGGGATGGCGCCCGCTAGAGCTGCCTGTTCCTGGTTCCCGAACCGGGGCTGCATCCCAGGAATGGTCAGTGGCTAATGACCTGTATACACCCTCCAGTGAACTAACATAATTAGCTATGGAAAATCACAATTTTTAATGGGAAAATCCACTATAAATCACCATTTTCAATAGCTATGTTAGTTTACCAGAGGGTAACTCATACATAACTAGGGTGCCATATGATATGGTTACCAACGATGCACAAAGTGGGATGCACATTCAAGCTGCGCCAAAGAACCAAGCTGGTCATGACTTTGTTGAGGACAGGGTTTGCTGAGAACCAGGCAGCTCCAACCGATGGATGCTGCGCGGCATTTTGAGCTGCCAAAATGGGCTTAAACATGTCAACCCAGCCCAAACCTGCCATTTTTCTTGTACCTCTAGTGTGGTTTGAATCGTCCAAACTGATCCGAAATAATACTGCAGTTAAGCTTTCCTGGTCAGTTGGCCCTATTTCGTGCAGTTGAAGTCACCTGTCGTGGACGGGAAAGCTTGCACAAGTTGGAGAGGGCGAGGAGGCACTGACTGCACACGTCCTGGAAACCGGGTTGTGATTTGATGGTCAAACAATTTCTTCCAAAAGTAGAATAGTAATATTCAAATGCTGCGGCCAGCGTTCTTCAGGGCATAAGTGCAAGTGGAACTCCTTGCGAGCGTCTTCGTGGTAAATCCACGTTTTTTGTCGGTTGAATCCCACATTTACAAATCGATGCAGATCTAAACGACACATCTCCCCACCATGTTAAATCCGTACCCTCGGGCAATCAAACATGGCTTAGTATGTATATATCCAATTCCCATGGTCCCAACATATCCCACCTCACCCCTAGGCGGTCTCCTGCGGCTCGCCATCAACTGGGGACTGGACTGAGTCAACTTCGATCTGCGGGACTGTCATGTGGTGAACCATCACAGGCACAAGGCCCGAGTTCCTTGGGCCCAGGGAGGAACCTGGAACGTTGCGACCTGAAACAGTATGTGTATACATGTGTACAAGGTAAAACAATGTAACCATTGTCTTCTGTTTGAATCTATATATAATTCTATACCACTATATTTATCTATCCATCTCTTGTATATTTACATAGATGTAGTGAAAATAACGCTAACCCGTAAAATTGAGGACTGGCCAGTGGTCCACTTGGACACGCCCGTCCGAGGCGCTCCATCATGTTCAGGACAGACGGCTCTTGGGTCAGCTCCGTGAAGATCTTACCTCGGTAGCTTGGAGACTACCCTCTGGTAAGCTAACATAGCTATTGAAAATGGCCATTTATAGTGGATTTTCCCATGAAAAATGGTGATTTCCCATAGTTATGTTAGTTTACCAAAGGGTATCTCCGGGCAAATCATGTTATAAAATGTTGTACAAACAGTGCCATAAATCCAAAAACCTCCAAGTGGGAATGGTTTAAAAATTGCAAAGCTACCGATTTATATATTCCCTAGATTTTTCTAGAAAGTCATGTGGGATGGTTGAATAAGCCTTGGGCTTGCCACATTCTGGAAAGATTGGGGATGGTTTCGTATTGGGTTCATCATGGTTCATCCCGCATCTCATGTCTTCACCCATCAAAAGGATGAATTTATCGACTTTGCAGCCACTCTCAGCAGGAGAATCCTCCAGGACCAGTGACAAATCTCCAAGATCAACTCTGGGGGTAAAAACTCCATGGAAGCCACCAAGCCCTCCAACACTGTGGCCTGGTGAGAATCGGGATTTGAAAACTGAAATGCTGCACCAGCTCCAATTCAAGACCGTCCAGAAACCACCATTGAAGCAACATTTTGATCAGAGCCCTGCCTTGGCCATGTAGGCCTTCACCACTGCATCCCCTGTCTTCGCGAAGAAGACCAAGAGGGAGACCACCACATGGAGATATTGTGCAGCTCGATCCATGTAGTACCCCATGTCACTGGCCAAGGTGTCGATCAGTTGAACCTGAGCCACCAGGACTCCAACAAATGGTCAATGCGCCCTTGCCTTCCTCTTGGTTCTTGGTGGTTGTATAATGGGCCTTTAAGAAACATTTTTTTTTGGCAGGGTTGGTTGGATCCCCGTGATGCATGACTCTGCATCAATTTGGTATGATATCTCCAGAGGGGATACCTGTGATTTCGGGCCCTCTCTGACTTTGGGGCGTGAACTTGCAACTCGCTGAGACACGCATGGATGCTGCATCAGAAACAAACACAACTGTGCAAACAAGACCAAAACAAGGCCTACAGGAATGGATGACAATCATCCGAAGAACGGATGAAACACGAAACTATCAGGGACCTCCAACAGTCAGGGTTGGGTTGTCTGAAAATGGTATAGGATGCCCCCAAACTACATATTCAAACATCCCGTTGATCACCACTTCCCTACGAAAATTGAAGATTTTATGGAACCCCCCTGATCCATAATATCATGTGGTTAACTTATATCCCATTACATCCCATCACATCCCACTGTCTTCAACGCTCTTCCCAGAAGAATGGTTGCTATGACATGCTATAAGATGCTATATCCCAATCTTTGGGAGCCAAGGCGCCAAGTGTTCGCAAATGCCACGCTTGGCCAAGATTCGACACAAATCTCGGCTGTGCCCACCTCTTTTGTCCAGCACCGTCTTCACATTGTCCAGAGCTGGAAACACCTAGTGCTGTGGCGTGACAAGGGAGGCCGGTTTTAATAGCACCTCCCTCAAAAAGATATAATAGAAATAGTCATAAACATCCTATTGGGATGCTGGGAACCACTCTTCTTATAAATTTGACTATTCAAATCTTTTCTGTGTTTTGGATTCTTGGGGTTGCTATAACATTCTCCATGGTTCCCCGTCCGGAACATTATTTATGTTCAGCATTCCATATCTATGCTAATGAAAGTGCATGTATGGCAACGCACTAGTGTTCTCAATGTTTCCATATAAGGGGATGTAAAACAAACGTAAAATGATATGGGCGCTTTCTTGGAGCCGCCTTCAAGGGAATCTCCTTCAGGTCATTTGTCCCTTGGTCAACTGTCAGCCATCCATTTTCAAGGGTTCTATCAGTTTTGACATGCCATGAAAAACCGTTTACACATGATTTTCATTGATTTTCCTACATTGTCCCACTATCCTCACTAAACAACATAAGGATCTTAGAGCCGAGATCCACTCATTTTTGTCCCCCCTCCCACTGCGGATCCAGGTGCCAAGTCGGGGTTGTGGAAGTATTCGCTGGAGATCAGCTCCACTATAGCCTCCAAACCACCGCAAGCCACCAGCATTTGCAAGCTGCTCTCAGAAGAGTTGCAGAGATGTGAGATGAATCGTCCCACCTGGTGATACGGTGGGGATGGATGTACTCTCAAAGTCATGGCCTTTGAACATATAGAGCATATTTGGGAACATGATAAGTCACCAGTGGGTGGAATGAAGTAATTTCACTGTTTTCAGACAGGCCTACCTGGCTCTGCCAAGTTGACAATTGATTGGTATCTTCAGTGAACACAAATGCATGAACCCGCCTTTTGACATGTCTTAAACACTTGCAAGCTGGGATGCTGGAAATGGATTGATTTGAGCAAATTTGCATGACACCATGTTTTTAAATACTAGCAAAGATATCAAGGAAAATGGTTGGGGGTTCCTGCACAAAATGCGTGAAACACATCAATTGAAGGTAAACTGTGGCCAACCAAAGTGGCCCAGAAACTCCTTCCCCCCTTCCAAGATAATTCTATAGAATTCTGCAAGAATGGCTTTTCTTCCAACAAACCCAGGGGAAAGTGCAGTCACTGCAGTTCATCAAATCTGGTGGACTGGACGAGCATCCTCAGCACCTGAGAAAGGTTGGTTCAGCCTAGATACCCAACCAAAAGACCACATCATGGCATTTTCATGGCATTGATTTTCCATCATGTATGAGTTTTTGACCATTTTTGCTGCTCGGATCCCTTCGACCTCCCAAACATCACAAATCGCATTGCCCGTGTTCAGCACCAGCAATTACCAAGCCCCAACGCCTCCTGGCGCAGCGAGCGTTGAACGTCGGTGCGGGCCAACTTCAGGACTTCTGGGATCAAGCCGACCATGCTGAAGAGCTCCTGGTGGGTCCCCGTGAAGACCGCGGAAGATTGCAGAAGCCGTGAACCTCTCAGTTCTATATTGTCTAAAGACTTATGCAATGATAATAATCTTAATAATATGGATATATATATATATGGATTATTATGGATTCATATTCCCCACTCAAAAACAAACCATGCCACAGCCATATGTGAACCATTTCCCAGCTTTGGGGATTCGCCCAGCACAATTGGTCCCTGATAGCTACCACCCTGCCACCATTTTCCAAACCCTGCCTGGAACTGGAAACCACGGCTGCGATCGGCCACAATCTGGTTCACCACCTGCCAAATCGGATTTGGTGAAGCTAGACAGTTGATATTGATTTATGTCAGGACATGTTAGCTAAGTGTCATCTATCAACATCTATCAACATCTATCAACATCTATCAACATCTATCAACTATCCGTGTTGCTTGGCGGACATCTCTTGGACTTCATGACATCCTCCACTTGGAACCCCCCTCTTGCAACATCCCACGTTACAACTTGTGAATCTGGGGCGCCTTCAGCACGGAATCCTGCAGTTTGGCGTCAGGAACCTTGGCGGCTCGGCACCCAACATCTCCCTGATCTTGGTGGTTGGTTGATTCGCTGCTCAACGTTGAATCTTGGGACAGATAGTAAACCATGGTAAACTCATCCAAGCCCGAAAAAGTTAAACATATTTGAACATCTGTATCAGTGTATGGCTACAATCCATGCAGTGATTCATGTATCAGATGCTATAATATTGCTGGTTTTATTTCCCAGTATATCACCTAAAATGGACTTATCGTATGTTTCTTTGTTGCCTAGGGGTTCTTCTCCATCCAGTGGTCCAAACATTTTCTCTAAATTTCTATGGGTGATTTGAGATTCTTCACCCGTTGGAGTCATCCAGGTGACTTGAAGAAATCTTGATTCAAAGCATGGGAGCATGTCTCTAAAAATCCATGACTGATTTTTTCACGATTTCTTGAAGAAATCTTGTCATTTTCCATCATTTTTCCCATCTGAGTGATTTTCTCAACTTACTGGTGCTAAATGCAGGGAATGGGGGTTTCATGACCTATAGTGACCATTTTCATAATCATCCCAGCAACCCCCATTCCCTACGTTTCGCACCAGTAAGTCAATGAATGTCTCATGAGACCATCTCAATGAATGGATCATCAACTAATAATGAATCATTCCATCATTTACCTTAGGATTTCCATCATTTTCCATCTCTTGGTGATCATTTTTCCATCCCAGTGACTTGAAGCATCTCAACAATGGGCACTGCTCCATGCTGCATCACCAGCTGATGGACGCTCTCCTTGGTCTCTGGGCTGCCCCGACCTGGCTTTAGCATGGCAACGGAGGGTTTCCCAAGATCCCCAAGATCTCACCATTTCATGTCATTTTGAACTGGAAAATGAGGTTTTGATATGTTTTAACATGACCTTTTTACCAATCAACGCGTGAAGCATTGGGATTTCACCATCAAGAAATTGTGAAACACTGGGATTTGAATTTAACCATCAAATGTCAATTCTTTAATGGGAAAACGCAGGGTGAACATGTGTTTTAAATGTTTGTAGGATGGAAAAAGAGGGTATCCAACCTTCAAGTCCAAGAGTTATCCTTTGATGCATCCATCACTTGGACGTGGCTCGCAGAAATGGCCACATCAAAAAAGGAAATTCTGATTACAGTAATCGAATGATTAGATTGATAACCAGTGGATTTGGGGACATATATAGTTAAACCCACGGGAATGATTGTTATATAGGATTCTCTCATGTTTACTCATAGTCATTCTGCAGAGCACAAGCCAAACCTCTCTCTCATTGATGTGGCAGTAATCCCGAAATAACTGCGAGAGCCAATGCCCTTCAACCACCACACACCCATACCCGTTTCATCCCTTTTCAGGATCTTTTTTTCCTCCTCTAAAACAGATATATGTCTACCGCCATATATATCCATGTATCGCATATATCATGCAAGATCTTGTGTCTTGTCTGGTTGGTGGTTTCAAACCCCTGAGAAGCACTATTAATTGGGGATCAGTACCCCATTTCCATGGTTGCACACAAAACAATATGGTTGAAACGACCAACCGCATTCCTTTTTAAATCATCCCAAACCAAAATATGGTTGATCATCATTCCCAAGTGCAAAGTCGTTTTCGGGGTTTCTACCAACAACCCGAATACTTTTCGGATCGATTTTAATTTGGCCAAATAACACTGTAAACTAACCTATTTACCCAACCGTGGCAATGATTTACCTAAGGTTTGAGCAACCCTACGTTTTGTTAAGGATTCATCCCCAAACCATTGGTTTCTCATCGTTTTCTATGGTATTTCCATGATCTTCCTGTTCTCCTTGGCTTTTCCCCAGCTTTTTGGTGCCTGGCGCCAGCAGCTTGATGAGATCCTGACAGACCTTGACCAGCTCGCTGGGCTCTTCAAAGGGACGAATCCGCGCCAGCAGGTTCTTCACCTGCCATGGGGGATAGGAAACCAGTCAACATAGGGAATTCACCAGTCATCTGGGAGATTTCAGGGGTCAAAATGGGGATTTCCTCATCACATCTTATGATTCAATTGGATTGATTTTTTAGGAATAAATGACCGTGACAGGAAACCATGGGTAGATATCATTGAATACTGTAACCCCACAAAATAAGGGAACACTGTACATTTCCCTTCAACCAATCAAGGGAATGATGTGTCTTTTCGACTTTCCCGCCCTGAGTCTGACAACTGAAACTAAGATATGATTTCACATGCAGTGATATGAAAAAGCATCTGCCCCTCAAAAAGTATCCTAACATAGATGGGAGGGGGAGAATATAGCATTAATTATATAGGACATAGGATATATCTGTATGTCATATATCCTTGTTTCTGGTTCTTCTGAGCTGAAACCTGCTAGAGAATTCAACGGAACTCCAGCTGCACGCCCCTCTGCACCTCAGCAGCTAAGCGTTGCTGTTCCCTGTCTGGTAGCCTAGGTGCATCATCAAGTGACACTTGTGGACTGCACTTCCTGCTGGCTTTTTTTCGAGATTTTGGATGTCTACACCAATTTTCAGTCGTCCATGAGATCTTTATATTTTGTTCAATATATTATTATTATTATTATCATTATTATTATCACTATTATTATTATTATTGTTATTATTATTATTATTACTATTGTCATTATTGTTATTATTATTGTTATTATTACCAGTATTATTATTGTTATTGCTATTATTGTTATTATTATTACTATTTACTATTATTATATATCATTATAAATAGTGATCATCTCAAGCAAGTACCACCGTGTATGTCAAGACTGGAGCAACAGGGAGGTAAAGCGATGACATGCAATCTGCTTTTACTACTATTATGCTTCTGCTTTTGTGGCACATTTGAACCCTCGGGCCAACACGTTTGGCAACTATGCCAGCTATAATCAACGCCGATGTATCTGAAAAGGCATTCAAATAAATCTCATGCAAGTTTCCATGTTTGCTCCTCTGGGGTTTGGGGGGTGGTCTGCGCATTTTCCTGTCCGATTCGATAGCCGACCCAAGATCATGTCATATGGACCCCACAGCCCATTGCACCCGTGTTTATTTCAAGGGTCTTTCACCTGCGCATTCTTGGGATAGCAAATCACCTCATATCAAACTCACATATGTATTGAAATCTTATTTGGTTGAGGGATGACAGTTTGCCCAAAAAGATCAGACCCACTCCACCAATTCCGGGTCTTAGACTCTTAGATACCCTGCAAACGTATTGTTTCGCTGGTTAGTATATAAAATAGTAGTAATAACAGCAAGGCAACACACAATATATTTATATAATATTATATACTACATTTGTAAATATACATTCATATACATTCCCATTCATGGCAAAAGATTGAAGCACCAAACTATCCATCCAAGGTTGACCCTGGGTTGCAGGCCCATGCTCATCATCGCGAAGTGGGTTGCTGAGAGTAGGTGTGGATAGCCTCAACATGTCACTGTGACATCATGGGAGAAGGTCAACCCCGGATAAAACTAAAACCATGGTTGATATGGCTGATTAGTTGAGGGGAATTCTGCAGTTTTCCTCCCCAAATAGTGGGTTCATCGGCTACGAAAATGGTTCCCGCCACAATTAAACGGGGGTCTACTAATCTGGGGTTGAGATGATCTCACAGTTTCACTCCAAAATGTAAGAGAGGTTCAACATGGTTCAATCATGTTCAAGGGACATTCATCTAGGCTTGATGGTGCTAATGCCCCTGCCACAATCTTGTAGCAGCTTGCTCCCTTCCAGCGGAAACATCCTTCAAGCAACCTGGCTCTGCTTCAACCTTTCCTGGCCTAGTGGCTCTCATACAATAGCTGTAGCTGGAGGTTCATCATCCCATGAAGGATTGATTCCAGAACTACCAATCCATTGAAATATGAACCCATAAGGAGTTGGTGGAAACATCAGGTCCGACACCGTTTTGCAACTCAAACCATGTCGAACCCATGAACCAAAGCAGTCGAGATTCGGTGGTTTCAGGCTCTCCTGCCAGGCTCATTGGTGCTGGTGGTGGTGGTTCAAGCCATTGCATATTGATATACAAGCCTGTAACTCAACGTGGAAGTAGAACTATTGGTTGAACATCTTTGGCAAAAAATGTTTGGATATGGTGATTTTGTCAAACCTCTATTGGACGCCCATGTTCTTGCTGGTGGTCTGAACCCTATGAACACTACGGTAGTAGCTCATTGGAGATCATCCCACACGGCATTGAGAGATGAACATCACCTCCGGTAATTCAACCTGGCAACGGAAAATCACACATTAGCAGTACGAGTAACAAAATGATAACCAATGATTCCCAGGTGTTTTCAGACTTTTAAGATTGTTTTTTTCCATTGCAACGTTAAATTGCTAGAGGATATATCTGAAAATTGTTGTTTGAAACTGCCAGTTTTGGCACCTTATCACCGACTCCCAGTCCTCCTCCTTCTGTGCCGAGCTGTCCACAGACTCAGGGTCCTCTGGGCCAATTGCACCAGCCGCTACTGGGATCCCATTCTTGGTTGCATGGGGCCACTGGGCCCGATTTCACAAACGAACTGGCTCACCATGACTCACCCTGCCCAGGGACCTCTGGGAACTTGCCTAAGGAATCCTAAGGCTCTTGGATTCCAGAAACACGACCCAGGTATCGGTGAAAAACTCGCCCCGACCTCGGTCTTCACCTCACAATAGCGACGGTAGTAGTCCAAGAAAGCGAAGTGATAGCCTCACAAAGGACAAGGACCTGTGGTGGAAGCCCCTGGAATCAGCTTCCATATCTTTCGGGCCTGGCTGGCCACCCATACAGCTAGTCAGCTGGGTTGCTCTGTTTCTATCAGGATGGCTACCAGCAGAATTTCGTGGAATTGATATGAATTGATAGGGTTCATTAGATCAGGTCGGTCCATGTAAGTTACCAGCAAGCCTTGATCCTCGAACTAAGATGTACCACGCGCTGTTGGTTGGCGAGTATATACTTTTTTTGTCGGTGCCGGTTGCCGGCCGGTGCCGGCCGGTGCCGGCCGGTGCCGGCCGGTGCCGGGCCGTTCGTCCAGGGAAGGTGTANGAGTATATACTTTTTTTGTCGGTGCCGGTTGCCGGCCGGTGCCGGCCGGTGCCGGCCGGTGCCGGCCGGTGCCGGGCCGTTCGTCCAGGGAAGGTGTACTGCTCGGCCGCTGCCGNAAACCACGCCGATAGCTGAAGTGCCTGCAAGCGGCCAAGCGGCCCGTGCGTGTCCGTAAGTTGTTTGTACCTTTGGGTAAGCACCGGCTGCAGGCACCATGAAATACCGCCCTTTACATGCGCACGGATATCTTNGGCCGGTCGCTGTATGCTTCTGACAAGGCTTGCGTTGTTAAACCACGCCGATAGCTGAAGTGCCTGCAAGCGGCCAAGCGGCCCGTGCGTGTCCGTAAGTTGTTTGTACCTTTGGGTAAGC
>BGPT01003689.1:0-15097 GCA_003297045.1 Symbiodinium sp. clade C Y103
GGAACCTGGGAACCGGCCAATGAGTATTTTGGCTGCTCCGACCTGCTCCGAGACCTTTACTATAGCTGAAGACCCCAAGCTTACGCTGTTGGGGAAAAAGGTGAAACATAGTTCTACACTGTCACAGCGTCGGTTTCATCAGAACTACCCTATGGTAAACTAACAGTTTGCTATGGAAAATCACCATGTTTAATGGGAAAATCCACTATCAATGGCAATTTTCCATAGCTATCTTAGTTTACCAGAGGGTAGATGTTGGTGACCTTGCTGGCTCGAAGTGCTTTTCTGGGTTAATCTTCAAAAGTCCAACCTTCCAGCTGCTCCAGTTTCTTCTGGTGAATCCCGTCAACCACGGCTAGAATCAGCTTCAAAACTACAAAAAAAAGGTGAGTTTCTCTCCCTTCAGTCTTGCCGCCCACATGGTTGCAGGTCAAACCCCTACTACCCTGGTTTTCCCCTCAAAATAGTTTCGTTTTTGTGTGTATTAGTGGGTAATCCGCAGTGGTGCGGATCAACAAAAACATGTTCAATTGGTAAACAGATATTTCTGCTACTAAAATATCCCAGGATTGTTGTCTGACCACCCCGATTTTGTTTGTTAAACAACATATCCACAATATGTAGAGGATAGTCTACCTCCATAAGAATCATCAATCAACAGCAACTTGGGTCACGGCACATATTTGGTTTTGGTCATATATCTTCATTCGAATATATTCTGATCATTAATCCTTACATCCCCATGTTTGAAGGTTGACTGGTTCAATCTGAATTACCCTCCAGTAAACTAACATAGCTATGGAAAAGCACCATGTTTAATGGGAAAATCCACTATTTCTATGGCCATTTTCCATAGCAAACTGTTAGTTTACTGGAGGCTACTTCCCATCAGATTCCCATCAAACCGAAGGGCGCGTTTCTTACCCCCTGGCACCGCGAGTCCATCCGTCCTGCGAGCCACAGAAGAACATCTCGAAGATCAAATGACGGGCCTGAGATCATTGGAAATCGCAAGCAGTCAGTCATTGATTTTATTCATGAAATCTAATGGGATTTAATGGGAATTAATGGGAAATTGATAGGATTTAGTGGGAATGAATGGGATTTAATGGGATTTAACGAGAGATAGTGGAATAATAATATCTGGAAATGATGGATTTTATAATGATAAGTTCCATTTTATGATATTTTAATGAGGATATAAGGGGAGAACATGGGAGATATCGGCAGATTGGTCGGAACCCATTGCTTTTGCCATCAAAGGTAGAGGTGTCTTGCAGATTCTCCCATCAACCAAGTTTGGGATGGAGATATTTTGTAGGGACTTGGAGTTTTCAGCCCAAATCAAGAATGGGGTATATGACAGGATATTGTTCAATGGGAGATCCAACAATGTGATAACAGAACGTAGGGATTGTAACCACAAGAACATACAAGAACCACAAGGCTCTACTGTTGGGCAGCCAGAAATTCAGGTGCCACGTAGTGAATCATGAGAGACTCCAGTTTCTCAGGTACCAAACGAGCCACAAATTCGGTAATATGGTCATTGCGTTGTTGACAGTATGAAACGATGATACAGTAATTTTGGCCCATACCCATGGGGATTTTCCATAAAGTTCATTCACTTCCGAAAGGGATCAAAAGTCCCTTTACATCCTTTCAATAGTCTTTTGACAAGTAAAATTGGTTTATTTCAACATCTTTAAATCATGGGATGGGCCGGAGGTCCCAATTTTGAGACACCCCATATCATATTGTTGTTTACTGTATCCATCCCATTCTGTCCCTCTACATCCCAATAACTTGATTGGATTTACACCCGCATATTCACTATCTCCTGCTGAAATCCCCAAGCTTTAGTAAAAGCCTGGTTTGGCTGTTTAATACCTACATTATCGCAAAACATGCTGGGTATACCCCCATTAATCCCCATAGTCCTCATTGTCATTTATAATCTCCATTACTTTTTGCTTATATGATCTTATATCCACGTCATAGACCACAACATATTCTCAAATATCTTAAATCCAGCTTTTCAGGTACCAACTCGCCGTCTTTTTGTGCAACGTCTTCCGCCCCCTTGAAAAAACTGCGGATTCTGCCAAGGTGCATCACGAGACTGCACGACCTGCAGTCCAACTCAAGTCTGGCGGAAATTCGTGGTAGTTTCCATATACTTTCATTGGATTGGTTCATGGGAAAATCTTGACCGGAAACCATGGATTTTCCTAGGAAATATGGGGGTTTCCTGTAAATTTTCCATTAACCAATCCATTGATACTTAAATCCAATTGGAACATATTGGAACCATCGAAGTCCATTGTGTGATACGAAGTGGGACCCATCAGTTCCGAGATCTTCCGCCAGGAATCTCCCATCCAGAAATCCCAGCCAAATCTGCCATGCTGCCATGACTATTACCACTAGATGTACATGTTCATGTCATTTTCATTGGCTAACTTTTACTTTCCACCGTCAAATCACCATGTTTCATGCTTAACATCATCATGTATCAGATATATAGTTATATCATATTCCCAGATGTCTGTCGGTTGAAACCTGTACTTCATGATTAAATCCCCATCTTCGATAACCAACCAGGGGTATCTTCAACGGTTCCCATGATATCCGCATAGTTAATCACCACCTATCCCCAGTATTGTTGGTTAATGTCAACCCTGGAATCATAAACCCCAAACTGCAGTTTAGTTGGGGGGTACCATTGAAGTATTAGATTAGGACTATTGGGACATTTACCCCCTTGATTCATAAACCATGGTTTATTACCCTCTGGTAAACTAGCATAACTATGGAAAATCACCATTTTTAATGGGAAAATCCACTATACATGGCCATTTTCAATAGCTAAGTTAGATTGCCAGAGGGTAATCTGGGGATGACATTAATTACATAGCTTATAATACGCTTAGAATGCCTGGATCTCATCAAATCCCCAGATTTTTCCCAGTTCGATCCAAAAGTTCGAGAATCTTCCACAGCTTGAATCCCCACAGTTTGCCATTCATCATCATTAAAATCACCATATAGGGGTTTCCTAAAATGGGGGTACCCAAAAATGGATGGTTTATAATGGAAAATCCTATTAAAATGGATGATTTGGGGGTACCCCTAAAACCTCCATATAGTTTTCTTAGTCAGAAATCACCACAGTTCATCTTCCCATGAAATCCTAACATCTCGGGAAATCCCCAGGGACAATTTCGCCAGATTTCGCAACCATCCACAGTGTATTCCGCCAGTAAACTAACACTTTGCTATTGAAAATGGCCTAGTCGAAATACTTGAGTTTGCCATTAAAAATGGTGATGTTCCATAGTTATGTTGATAAATCCCATTAAATCCCACTAAAATCCCATTAAAAATCCCATTAAAATCCCATTAAATCACCATTTTCCTATGGGTCCTGTGTTAGTTTACCAAAGGGTATCCCGCCAGGGCACATTGTCCTTGACACTGTCCAGCTTCGTCAACGTCTCCAGGTCGAATCCGTCCGCCTGGCCCCGCTCCGTGCCGCCGTTCCTAGAGAATTCCGGAGGCCGTTCGGAAGTAGAGAGGGGACGATTTCTTACTGGTGCTTAGTAGGGAATGGGGGAATGGATGGGAATGGGATGATAAACTTAATGGTAATTATAGGTCATTCCCTCATTCCCTACTAAGCACCAGGAAGTTTTTTTAGAGATCCAAATGAGAAAAAAGATGGGGAACTGAATTGAAATGGCCAGTTGTTTATATTTTGAAACGGGATCAAGTGGAATACATGTTCTTTTTCTTTCTAACTACTGTAAGAAAAAGAACAATTTTAGCTCAGAAAGTTCAAAGATTTGACTGTGACTAAGAAAACTAAGTGGGGTTTCCAAATGAAAGGACTTGCAATGGGAAATGAGACTTGGAACAATGAGTAATTATGAACGTCAGAGAATGTCTAGTTGCCCCGATGGCATCCGCATTCGTGGATGCCGAAAAATGGGTTGAATGAAATCTCAGAGACAGTACAATGAGGATGCTAGGGATAAAAACCCATTCGTGCCGGAAAACTCTGTAATTACATGGATTAAAATGTTCTTTATTCTTCACCAAGTTAAACTTGCAAAGGGTAACACGGATGATTCTCAGCTTGGCGAATAAACTCCAGCTATCCCGCTGTACAGCCAAATAGGAACAGCTGGTAAATGATCTGCAAACAAAGTTGATATGCTGCCGCAAATGGCTGTAAAGGTATGCATTAAACTGTATGACTCCAGGACCTCAGACTCCTAAACCGGGCTTTCTACAAGACATATTTTTCAGGAAAAAGGGCGTAGTATTGTTCATGGAAATGGCTGCTTCAGGGTACACACTCTTTTAAAGCTTTTGGCCATAGCCATGGAGTAACTCAAAGATTGAAATATGTTCGGACTATCTCAAATACCATCAGCATTTCACAATTTCACATATACTGAAACACATACCAAACCTGTCGACGTGTCTTGAAGTGCTAATCTGGGGCCCTACAATGATAATATATATATATATGTAAATGTGTGTGTGTGTTTGTTCCTTACATATTTCCAATTGTCTATGAACTGTCCATGCACAAAAGTCATCCACTCAGCCAATCCGAACCATTCAAATCATTCTAATCTCAAGTGTGGATGGTTTTCATCACCATGTTCATTGTTTAAACATTGTCAAGCCATTGGGTGCCCTGTCTTCCTTCTCCTCCTTCTTCACGGATCGGCCCCTTTCCAAGGGAGATTCCGCTTTGCTCTTGGCGGCAGCTGTCTGGTCCACCTGGGTGGTCTCAGCCAACTTCCCCTTGCTGGTGCGCTCCTCGCAAAGAGCACGGTGTGCCGCAGAGTGGAAGCGATTCCTGGCGCACTCGTTCAGCAGGTGAATGCACGAACAGAGATCGCACCAGGTATCACTTTCCACCAGGATCCCGCTGTGACACTTCCGGCACAGCGCGCGAAGCCACAGATCTGGAGCCATGGTTCAGCCCAATTTCAACCCCGAACCTTGGAGTTTAGATCTTGACTTTCTAATTTTCAGTATGCCCCAACGATTTTGGAGATATCCCAGACATTGATCCAGAGAATAAACATCTATGATATTCCATCATATTCCCATTATATTCCTGATTTTGTTGGTTGAACAACTATTTTCCGGAAAACACATGATTATGTTCCGTATGTTTTTGTTGGTTAACCAGATAAATTTGCTCAACTATGAACCAATTGGATCTTTTCAAGGGCAAAACACAAGACATCTTCAGGGTCATCGAGATGCAGATAGTTGCCGACCGCCAGGATCAAGGCCAGAAGTTTCCTCGGAGACACCCCTGACAGATGGGTTGAATGGGACTTCACCCAGAACTACTCCGAAATTGCCTGGCGAAAAATCTATGATCATTATATGTAATTGTGTTGAAATCCAACGAAATCTGAAAAAAAAAAACAATTATGTGAAAAAAAAGATGAGTGCCAAATTTGTGAAATCTCATCGGTAGCTCAAAGTCGTCCCATTTAAGATGTATAAAGATGTAAATCTGCGCAGGTGCCTATCGATCAATACCTTTTTTCATATTGTTAAGCATATTTAGCGCTTACCTTTTTATATTTTTAAATATTATTATTAACATTTGAGAAACCGTATGGGATGGTATGGGCATCCATAACCTGCAGCCATTTTGAGGTGAACTAACTACAGGCGAGCAGCTGCAGCATCTGCGAATTCCGAATGGCACGTTGGATCTTCGTGAACTCGCCTGAGGGAACAGTCGGAGATGCCATGCTCAAGATGCCAAAAGTATGAGACCATGTAGGATTTTAATGGCTAATTCAGGATGGATATAATATATGGCAATACTAGCTGATATAGGCTGGATAATTCCTTCATGATTCACTAAGCTGCAATATGGACACATAGAAAGCTATTTGGGGATAGTTGCCCCAATCATACCCATCACTTCAGCGACGTCGCAAATACCACGACAGGGGTTCCCGAGTCGCCGAGTCTGTTTGCTAAGTCGGTTTATAACTAATGCGGTGTATGATAGATATAACATGATATATCACTACCTTTAAAATTCTACAAGTCTCTATAGGGTTTATCTATATGGGTTTATCAACCAACTGATGACTATGGGTATGAATGGCTATCCCATTTCAGTCAGTCAAGGTCAACTGACTGCGTCCATCAGAAACCCCATACGAGGTGGGACCCAAACGTGATAAGGCAAGTTCGCGAGAACGAACTGGTGCACTACTTTTGTTTCAATGGACTGATGCAACTATCGTTGTTGTTGTCGTTGTTACCTGAGAGGATCAGGGACATTTCCAAAGTCGATTCCAATGATCGTTGGCAAAGCTCCCGTGTTCAAAGGTTGATATCGCCAGTCCAAATCATACTCACCAAGGTTTCCCGAACACAAAAAGCCAATGTTGACCTGGAATGTCTATGAAAAAAACGCCAGGTTTTCAACCTGGAAACCGTTTTTCTATGTCGGAGATTGGAAGACATTCACATTGAAAATAAGACCATAATAAAAACCTCCCCTATTTTGATGGTTTCAATCCCACCCATTTATGGTAAAATTGGGGATGGTTTAATATTGCTTTACTCAAATTGAATGATGAGTTCAAAAACGGTAGGTATAAACCATCAACTTTATTACTAGTATCCCATGTTTACTCACTATTACTATTACTATTACTATTACTATTGGGATCATGGCTAAAAATGATCCCAGTCCAGTCGAAGGCATCCAAGGCACTGAACATCACTCCACAGGAGGTCGCCGTCTCCTTTACGAGCTGCGACACGACATCAGCAAAGCAACATTTTCTGTAGGGTCAAGCAGCAAAACTTTGGAAAAAAAACAAGCAAAAATGAAGAAAATCGTGGACTAGGTCGTTAGGTTCCAGAAAGGACAACTGAAACTCGGATGAATCGTGATCAACAATGATTTTGAACAAATATGTGCCCAGTGAAATTCAGGCTTGGGCATACAGGGGTTTGTCTGACAATGTCGCTTAAATACCTAAAAATCCAATGACTTATCATAGTCGCTTCATATTTTCCACATCAACCAATTGCTGTATTATTACTACCTCAGGTTTGAACAGACCCAGAAATAAAATATCGATCCATCGCCGTGATTCTCCTGAACCTTGGGTTCGCGGACTCCCGGTAAACCCAACATCCCACCTTGTAGTTGAGCAAGAAGCTCCAACATGAGATTCGCGCCTTCGGGAAAAGCCAACAACGGGAGGATCCTTTTTACAGATCGCAACTGGGGAAAGAACTTGTTGTTTAGTTTGCTCGGCGAAATCTGAAGTATCGGGAATTACATATGAGTTGTATGATATTGTATAATGGCATAATCGGTATGGCATAGGGCATAGGGGTGACAATACCTAGGATGCCACGGATGCACACCCAAGTTGGTGACTGATCACTGATCTTAGTTGGGCTACCCATGGCTACCCCATGTACAACTGCCTTGTCAACTCATTCACCAACCACGTAACCGAACTCGAATGATCCTCAATGTTTTCCGTGGTGAACCGCATGGGCACCCGGGTACAAGACCTGGATGTATCCATTGCTGTTGATTTGCCATGAACAATTTGATACTTTCGTTAAGTGACGCTTCAGTAAAGAGGGTAGTCCTTTTCATTGGATTGGTTTAAGGGAAAATCTACAGGAAACCATGGTTTTTACCATCAAAAATAGAGGTTTCCTGTAAATTTTCCCTTAAACCAATCCAATGAAAAGAGGGTAGTCCTTGAGCTGTGGGGTTCAGTTTCTATAAACTCTATCTATAAACTGAAGCTTTGATGGGTTTCCACATTCTGTGCGTGTAGCAGTGTAGCCACAAAGCTTAAGAAATTATTGTAGTCTGGGATTTGCTTGAGATGACCCCAACAAGCAAAACATATCACCTATAGATTCATTGAAAAAACATGAACAAACAGTACGGCAAACACTCGAAATAATCCTGCGTCCTGGGTCCCTGGATCGCAGATGTACCAGCGACACAACGAGGGGAACTTCTCCTAGGGCATAGTCACATAGATTTATATATACCCAAATATTTGCATTCCCATTATGGAATGGATGACCATAGCCCATTCATCCTATGTAACTCAAGCATGGCATACGTCTGATCTGTTTGAGGCAGACATCACCCACCAGCCATGAACAGCCTGAAATGCTGGGATGCGGCTGATCTGCCACATGTACTCCTCCGAAAAACGTGGAGTCTTACGGGAAACGTCGCAAGAACTGCTTGGAGGTGCAACTCCCCCGTCAAACATCGTAAATATCTATAAATATCTATAAATATCTATAAATATAATCTATCTAATTTTATACCAGTATATATATATATATAACTATATATACATAAATCTACTCAACTTAGTTATATTAACCAACTCAACTGAGCGATTTGGAACTAGGGCACCACCTCAGCCCACCTACAAAATTGGTACCTCCCCCCCCCGGGGCTGCTATCCATTTCTGGGATGCACATCCAGCAGTGCACAGGAACTGGATTTCTACTTGGAGGATGGTTCCATTTAGCAAGTGGTTACCCTCTGGTAAACTATATAACATAACTATGGAAAATGGCTATGTTTAGTGGATTTTCCCATCAAAACTGGTGATTTTCCATAGTTATGTCAGTTTACCAGTGGTTAGTGTTTGTGGGGTTAGTTTAGCCACTTCTAGATGGGATAGTGTACTGAATTCGGACTTAGTAACCAGGGTGATTCACCACTTAAGATTCGCGGGATGATTTTCCGGGTAGTATTTCCTAGAATAGGACAGTTGAGGATGCTTCATTATTGAGTTTATAACCCTCAAGATTGAGAAAATTCTATGTGCCTAGGATCTGACCCAGCGGTCTTATCACTTCTTTTTCTGCACCGCCGAGATGTAACGAATCACCCGGGTTTTCCTGTCCGAAAAACCGCCCAGTCCTCAGGCAAGGCCAGTGGCACCCCTGGATTTTCCTTCAAAGCTTCCTCCAACTGCGCCACCTGTCCGGGGGATTTTGTGGACCGTTCCAAGGGGGGGTCTCCACCAAAACTCACCCTCCAGGGAAGTATCAGTTCCCATACTGGGATGGGTCAGAACCTATCAACATCCATATTGTCTGGCAAATTCTAATGTATCATAGGCTATTTTGGGATAGCTACTCCTTGCTAAGCATGATTCCAGTGAGGTTGCAGTGAGGTCGTTATAGTTTACCCAGAATATGTTTGGGGAAAAACATACATAAATCCTAGCTCTTGTAGGGTCATCCTGGCCGATGAGGGGTTTTGACTCATAGCCATAGGGTGAAGTTGCAAATTTCATGGGGCCACTTATCATCCCACCCTTTGAATGGGATTCCCAGTTCCTAGGTAGTTATATGAATCCCTATAAAAATGGATTGATGACACATATGGCCGCCGCCTGCGCGGGCTGTGGACAAGCATGTTCTTTGATCACCTGGCTGCGGAAACCCACAGAACGGGGACACGATCATGGGTATTGCTTCCAAAATATGGATCACCTGGGATACCATGCAGGAAACTGTTGATAGGAAGTTGACTTGAAAATTACATCAAAATACCGCGGTGAACGATATTGTTGTGTATCATTGAGAGAGGGTCAGTCTTCTCCTTGATGTTTCCGCTTAGTCAGCATGAAATTATTTCACCCCAGTGAATTCACTGGACTAAACCTACTTACGTTACTCATACGTGTTTAACGCTGAAGTTGTAGTCAGCTACAACCTATGGTTACTAAGTGGGGTGAACCGCCAGGTGCCCCTCAAAATCTTCATTTTGAGTGTTTAAACCGATGAAAAGCTCCATGCTCCGCATGAAAATTACCATTTTGTTGGGTTCTACCCCATTTTCAGACACACCCAGCTAGCCACTATTTCATTGGCGAACTTCCTGTTGTTGATGTTTAAAACCTGATTTTTAAGAGTTGAACATTGTCATACCATTGAAATATATCCCATTTTTCTCCCATCAAATCACCATGATACCCCACCATAACTTGGTTTCAGTGAAATCTCAAACTTAAAACCTCCATTGTCCAAAGAAAAAAACAAAAGTATCTAAATCCACCAGAAATCCACCATTTTTCTTGGTGAAATCCATGAACTCCAGCATTTTTCGTTGTTTCAAACCGCGTGAAGCCGCCACGGCACCGCCAGGTGTGAAGGGCTCAAGACCAAGGAGTCCAACTTCAACAACGCCTGGGCCACGTCCTGCGCGCACTGGTCTCAGCCACAGCCCTGAGAAAACTACGATGAAATAGTTACCTCACTGGATTGCTTTAAGGGAAAATTTACAGGAAACCATTGATTTTCCAATGAAATATGGGGATTTCCTGCAATTTTTCCCTTAAACCAATCCATCGATTACCCTCTGTTTATTTAACATAGCCATGGAACATGGCCATTTATAGATGACAAACAAATAGTGAATAAATGGTTAATAAATAGATTATAAATTGTTAATCTATGAAATAGGTAATTATTAATGAATGACAATCAAATGGCAGTACATGATTAATATAGCTTGTAATAGTTCGGAATTAATTAACCCCCCAAAATGAATGGTTAACCATGGTTAGTAAATGGCCAATCAATGGGAAACAAAGTGTTAATGGATGGTTGATAATGGTTTGTACTTTATGGTCAATACATGGAGATTATCATTGGATTGGATTGGTTTGGGAAAATCTTAATCGGGAACCAGGTTTTCTCCCAGTAGATCCACTTCACTTAGGAACATGAAAGCCATGAGGGATAAATTTGAACAAATTATAATAGATTAAATATGTTACTATATATATATATAGGTAGGTGTAATATATTAACCTATAATTAATACATACATGGATTCAATTGCATTGCACTGCATTCCATACCATACCATACCATACCACACCACACCATACCATACATCATATATATTACATCTGTATATGAAATATATATATATATATATACATATTACTTGTGCATGCCCAGAATCTTCCCATCCTCACCCGCCCCGACGTCCGGCGAGGCGGGCAGATTTCGGACGGCAGCTTCTTTCCCAACGATCAGATTCGGATCTGTGATGATGCGAATGGCCTAAGGATCCAGGCGTTTGGATGCCGCGGTGGCCGTTGTGTTTCGATGTTGGGGAAAAATATGGAAAAAATGCCAAAGTTTGGATGGCACCTGGATGCACCTGGGTATTTTACAGTCAATTTTACAAAGCTGGTCAGGATTTTGGTCAGTATTCCTCAGCTGAGTATCCATCAGCAGCCACAAAGCTGAAGCTGGCCCAGGCTCTATGGGAAAGCAACACATTTTTGCGTCGGTGGTTCGTGACATGGCTACATCTTGATGCAGTCTGCAAGAAATCCCCCAGACTTGTCTAGAATAATCTAGATGTACAAAATGAATATATGGCTATGGCTCAAAATTATCAACCCTATAATTGGTTGGTTTATGTTAATTTACCATTTAAAATGACCATTTTTGGTACCATAATTTTGAGCCATAGCCATATAACCATATAGAACCACTTGTTGAAGTAGCTCCAAGGTAAGAAACACCCAACTCACGTCAACAATCAGTGGCTGTGAGTTTCGCCCATCGAGGTGTATGAAGACTGAAAGGTATCCAATCATGGGTTGCCCTTATTGGCTTCAAAACCACAAACATGCATTAATTGGTGATTCAAGCACTTCATAAGTAGATTCTAGCCCCACCTAAAAGTAGGATAAGCAGGGCAAGTCCAGATATATTTGTTTTTTTTCATAACCTGCTTACTTTTTTGTGAACCAGCAAGTAGACTTCCCATATTTTTGCACAACAAGATTTCATTCCAAACAACACTAAGATCACTAAGGTCATCACCAATTGTTTGTTACGGTGACGTCACGTTCTCCTGGCCCTTCCAAAACAGTGCTGAGGTAATCCTTCGATACCCTGCATAAAAATCAAAGTTTGATTGGCAATGACCCCTTAGTGTCTGCATGTATGTGTAATTATATGATATATATATACAGAATATCACCAAGGTTTACCCATTTGCCTTCAAGGTTTCCTTCTCTTTCTTCGCGGTCGTCTTCTCCTGACATCCCACGAATCGCAGGTTAGTAGCTGGGGTTAGTTCAGCCATTTATCAATGGGATAATGAGGGTAAAACAATACCTTTATTACCTTTATGTTCAGGCCCCGGGGCAGCGAACGACCCCGACACCCATCCACTCCGCGATAGTTCAGGGTCCTTGCCTCGTCAGTGTAAGACAGCCGAAGTCCCTTTGGGAAGCAGCTTGTCGGCCCAATTGCCCAAAGATGTGAGCGTCCACCGCTGAAAGTTTCTCTTCCGGCCATCTCAAATAANCCGAAGTCCCTTTGGGAAGCAGCTTGTCGGCCCAATTGCCCAAAGATGTGAGCGTCCACCGCTGAAAGTTTCTCTTCCGGCCATCTCAAATAAAACGAAGCAACCCACTTACTAATAGCCAAACCCGAAGGACGAGACAATTTATTAGGAACTTTGATACCATTCTCCCGCATGTAATAACGCCACAACAGCAAAAAATGTTTGACACGATCAGACCAATGCATCACACATCCCGGTGGAACACCCACATCTTCAGAGTACCATCTTTTCCGATGGAGAAATGGACCCGTGTGGTCAGTTGACCAATGAAAATCTAAGAAAAGGTGAAGACCTGNCATGATGAGCTTTATTCCACCTAGGAGTCCAAACTTCGTGAAACTTCCCAATGATGTCAGCTTCATGCAAAGTGGCGCTTTCTTGCGTCAAGACTTGACCAGCAGCTAAACCAGAGACATCAGTTACCCATAACTGATCGGCCTCATGATGCAGAACCTGAAGAACTTGGCCTTGAACAACCACCGGAGAGTCCGGGATCAAGCGCACAGGACGGACAAGCACCAAAGCTGATTCCTCCTCCCGTACCTCTTCGATACCCACCTCCACTCGCTCAATGAGCGTATCCACCTGAGGAGCGGCCTCCAACTTACAATCTCTGAAGACATATTGAAGGGCCCCCAACCGCCGATTTTTTCCAAACTGATACCGGCGCTGAGCCAAGAGTCAAACATGCCCTTAAGAACAACACCCGACGGACACAGCAGGGGTAGGCCATGCACAAAAGTCGGGGAAAGTCCAACAGCAGACCACCAAAGTCCAAAGCCACCAGAAAACCCAGGAGCACGCCGAACCGCACGCCAAGTATCCTCTCGGTTGAGTTGCGCATTGACTGACAGGGCCCCCCCACTCAACTGTTGAGACAGCGCCTGGAGACGGCGGAGTTGCTTGAAGTACCTGGCATGTTGCAAGCTGACCCCAAGAAAGCCAGGGGCCACCTCCCCCGGTCGCTCTTTACGACAGGGCACTTGATGGTGGTGCCGGAGCACTGTGTCAAGGGTTTGACCTCTCCCCAGTTGGGCACGGCTGCACATAATTCCATGGTGCGAATTCCAAGCCTGTGCCTGGCCCTCAACTTCGGCCCAGAGTCGGGCGTATTCAGTGGTAGTGTCACGTTGTGAGTCAAAGTCCACATTGCAAGTCCATTGTTTGGGCCAAGAAAAAGACTGGGGTAAACGCCAATATGGAAACTCACCACCAAGCTGACCCGAGAACACCGCCACAACAGCAGAATGATCAGCCCACACATCATGTTGAACAAGCACCCTGACCAACACCGCTTGAAGCTCTGGTGACAGCCACAACTGATCAATGCGTTTCCTCCCCCGACCGGTCGCCACCGCCGACTGGCCCCACCGTAAAGCTGCCACATCCTGTGCCTCTCGAAAGCCCAAGTCAATCAACCGTTGGGTCTGGTCAAGCTCCCCGGCTGCAAAATTGAAGTCCCCACCAATGGCACGAGGACCAGTGCTTTGGCAAGCAACTCGATCAATCAACTCCGACAACATCACCTCGGTTTGATACCTGGCTTGCTTGTGGTGAGCATTTGCAGGAACTCCATACAACATGCCTACAGTCACCCAAGAACGTCCCACTGCCATACCTGCCACCTGCAATCGACCAGTGCAGAAGGTCTCAGCCGTGAACTGATGAGAAAGGGCCCTGGAAGGAAACCTACTCAACAACATCACCCCTGAATGGTTGCCGGTGCCATACTGGTTACGAGCTGGGCAAGGAGCACCCGGAACAGCAGACACCCAAGGAGAACGGACAGCCTTTAAGCCACGGACAAAATTGCGAAAACCCAAAGCAGAAAGGTGAGTCTCAGACAAAATCCAAGCATTACCATGCAGCTGGGCCACTTGATCCGTCTTACTGTTTAATCCAGAAGGGTTGCCAATCCCCAAAGTCCATTCAGAAGACCCAGCAGGGCCAGGATGTGCTGCCTCCCCTACGCGGAGCAGAAGTGCCAAAAAGACACAGTGGATCCAATTCCTTCGAACCCAGGACGTGGGTATGTCTGAAAATCTGGCTGCCTCAAAAGAGTCCCCCGCCAGTAGAGCCCGGGAGACCCGAGAAGCCTCCGCGGGTGACTCTTTTTTGGGCCTCTGGGGCACCCCCTGTTTGAGACACCCCCGCATGCAGACATCAGGGCCAGACAAGAAGTCCAAAAACCAGGAACCAAAGACAAGTTGGTACCCGAGAACGAGGCACCACGACCAAGAAGGCAAAGGACGAGACAAGCCAGCGAAGCACCGAGGCAAACGCAGACAAACAGGCAAAGTCCACAAGGCACGCCATGCAGGAAAAGTCCATAGCAGAAAGTCCAAAATCCAATCAGCCAAAAGAGTTGCATGGGGCCTCCACCCCCAAAAGTGGGGGCGAGGCAGGGAACGAGGGACAAAACCCGATGCTTTCCCAAAAGCCCAGGCACAAGTCCAAGTCCAGCCTGAGGCCTGGTGACCGGATGACAAACCACCTGCGGAACACGGCAGCCTCTGATGCTGAAAGTCCAAAATCCAAAAACCAAGTGTGGCCAACAGGAAAAGTGCAAAACTGCCTATGCTGAAGCCTGCAAGCATGCACACCAAGGCCAAAACCATAAAACCTCCCCACAGGACGACCCAATTGCT
>BGPT01003690.1:0-20445 GCA_003297045.1 Symbiodinium sp. clade C Y103
TTTGCCAGGTATCTCATGCCGCGAACTGCCAGACTGTCCCTTTGCTTCATCGGAAAAAGGCGTTGGAACAGAAGCAGGAAGCTTCGCTGCTCACACATAAACACACGCACGCACGCATCCATGCACACACACGGATACATACACAGATTCACACACACACACACCCACGAACATGCACCTATACCCACACACACACACACATGCAGACACATACACACACACACACACGCACACGCACACATACATACATGTCTGTCCCACGAAACACATCTATGATACACGTCTCTGCCACACACCCGTCTTTCTAACCTTCTTTCGCTCATCCTGCCCCGTGTCTGTCTTCCTTGCCTCTCTCTGTTCTTTTTACCGCTGCTTTATGTTTTTCGGAAGGCATTGACTTGTGGGGTTATCCGGTCCTTTAATTAAATTCATGTTTTGGGTATGTTGGGGTATCTTTGATGATCTTCGATGCTTGGTTTTCTCCACTTGGCTTTCGCCTGGGCACCGCGGCAGCTTTTTTTATCAAGGGTGGGTCCCGCGGCAGCCCACCCTACCATGGTAGAACGAGACTCAACATGACCAACTTTCACTTATGTTCTGGTAAACTAACATAGCTATTGAAAATTACCATTTATAGGTGATTTTCCCATTAAACATGGCGATTTTCCATAGTTACTCGTACGTTAGTTTACCAGAGGGTACGTTCTCTTACTCAAGCATCGCATTGTTGATGACAATGCAGCAAAATGAAAGCGGTCCAAAACATTCACATGCCGTCATGGACAACTTTGGGATGGATGCCATCCCCCCCAGGAGCATCACAGTCCTACTTCGCCGCCAATCCCAGAACAGGTCAAAACTCAAAAAACAACTGAGCCAACCAACCTTCTGATCCAAGCCCAGCCCAAACGTAGCCCAATCTGTGGTTCAATCCCAGTGTATTTTTGTGGTTCAATCCCTGTTCCTGGCAGGGGAACCAGGTAACCCTCAATTCCTCCAGGACTGATCGACTGATCGAATCCAGATAGTTAAAGTCTCCAAGTCAAACATTTTTTCCTCCTTGCCACGACGGCATGGCGCCATGTGGCAACAACCATGGTACCCGTACGGCCCGTACGCTGCAGCCCAGCAAGCCGCGAAGGAAGCCGAACGTGCGAAGCGCGAACAGTTCCGCGCGAGCCAGGTGGGCCTTGGGTTGGGCTGTTGGTGTGGCCCCTAAGCCATGAACCATGTCTAATTCTAATTTTACCTCATTTGGGAGGTTAAGTGTTAAAAAGTTGAAATGAAGCAAAATTGGGAGCTGTGAAAGATGGTGAGTTGGTTTGTTGTCTTAATCTAATCTAATGCAAATAGAATGGCTACATCCCCCGCACAGGTACCCTGAAAACAAACAAAAACAAACAAGGCCTTTCTTTTTGGGGTTATTAGGTACCACAGGCTCATAAAGCTACCAAATGTTGCGGCGGTTGGTTCGTACCACTTGTAACCGAATAATTTTAATCACATTCCAGTTGTATGTCACCATATGATGTATATAAGTAGATTAGCACGATCCTTTTCCAGAGACTAGTGCTTGGCAGAGAGGCCCCGCAAAATTTGCATGGTAGGATTTTCATCCCCGCTACAGATTTGGATACATATCATAATTGCACGCACAGATAATATATTGAATATATTACTTTATATTGTATGCACATCCAAAATTATCCATAATGTGTGTATTTTTTAGGTTACTGTTGGTAAAGCAATGTCATAAACCATCCATATGGATTGATGATTGATGGTAGGCAAGCCGCGCAGCAACAGCTCCAGTGACCCGGCTGGTGGCGCCGGAACCACCGCCGCTTGAGGCACCAGCTTTTGTGTCGGTGGTATGGACGGGTTCAGCATTGACATGGACCACCAGGAAACGAAGAATCATACGTAATTTACAGAACCATAAATACCAATCATTAATCACAAAATAAGCACATATTTCCGTTGATATCCGTAGATTTTGATCATTCACCAACATGGACCATCGAAGCTACCTGTAGCCACCTGTTTGATCGAGGGGGATGAGTCGACGGCTTTGGAGCAGGTGCGGCGGTTTGGGATACGGGCGACTTGAGATATTCGAGGCATTGCAGATATGTGATGTGAACCCAGCAAAAATTCCACGGATTCATCTATGATTCATCTATGATTCATCTATGATTCATCTATGATTCATCTATGGACACATTTCAGATCATTTGATCCTGCAGGGCTGTAGTTGGAGATCCGGGAGGCGGCTCTGAAAGCACACGGATCTCAAATAGTCACTAATTATTCCAGCCAACTGGCCCGTGGTTTGTTGCAGCTCCCCAACATTGCCTGCGTGAATCCGAAGAATGACTCATTCACAGTCTCTCTTGAACCCTACTCGAAGTTGCCATGCCAGGAGGGTGTTTGTAGAGATTTTAGTGGGGGTGAACCTCCATGTGCATAAATGATCAAACTTTGAATTAACTGAGTTAGATGTCATTATGGATTCATATGATGGAACATATGTATGTGACATTTGGTTTAATATCATACTTGTATAGCACATCTTAGTACACAATTTCGTACTGAGTATGCTGAGGCGGAGGCCGGTGTGCCATTCAGGCCGACGCCGCAGGTACCGGGGAAAAATTTGGGAGCCGTCTGAGTGGGGATTCCACAAGGGGATTTTTGGAACATCAGATGGGTGATTTTAATGACATACATGTAGAAACTGGACAGAATCTCTGAGGGAATCCATTGACATAAGCATGGTACGTTGAAACTACACACGAAAGTGTGAAAGTGTGATATTTTTGACCCAACTCCTACCCCTGCCATTTCCAAAGACATCATTGACATAGAGCCTAAACTGCTTGCTAACTAAGAGGCACCTATTTACCCATCGAAATCACTGGTCATCATGGTTCTAAATTTTCCAAGCATGTGAGGCTGTTCTGGTGGCAGCCACGCCACAAGCGAAGGTGGGTGACGGTACATCCTGTTTGTTGGTGGTTTTATCACTCCCTTCCACCCAACAACAAAAAGCCCTTCCCACCAAAATCAAACAACTCCACAGAAACCGGAGGTATACAGTACACACATTTGGGACCCATTTTTGGGAAGTGTTTGATAGTACGGGGATGGGGTTAGCAACGATGAAACAAAACGCAATTTGCAGTGGGAATCCCATAGCCATAAGGTACCAGAATAGCAAAGCATGTGCATTAACCCATGGAAATGTGGTAGTCCAAATGGTAGAACTGATTTGGAAAATGGTGCTTGTGCCTTAGGGTTTCCTGCAGGAGTCCCTTCCCCTTCCTGCTTTTGTAAGCCGCCAGAAGCATTGAGTTGGTATTGGATCCTATTCATGCACAGCAAGTACCATAGTGTTTCTGATTGGGGCATGAGATTATTCTGCAAGAATCTGTATGAACTTGCCGCAATTGAAGTCCAGACAACAGCTTTGGAAACTGATTTGGAGGGTGCAACTGGTGCAAAATCTAGGTGGTGTGCCCTACCGTTGCTGGATTTAATCTGATATCTCAGTATCCTGAGGTGCTTTTGGAGCAGGGGAAGTATGCGAAGAACATAATTAGCTAGGTCTTGGGAGTTAAGATTTGAAACAGTACTCAGAATGCAAATACTGCCTGCGCATGCCCTCTGTCTTTTTTTCCCCAAATGTTCTATGTGCACCTGGTATATCATCCCAGAATTGGCGAGAAATCCTTAACAGGAACAAACTGAAACACGGGCACGGGCTGGACATGGATGCGAGTTGCAACATCGCGCATCTAGTTTTACGTGAAAACTAGTTAGGAAATAGCAGGGTTGTGATCTATCGCCAAATCATCGAAGTGGAAGTGTGAATGAAGAGGGTGTTCTTTTGTTATTTTCCCTGGGCACTGGGTGAACAAGATCCTATAAAAACCTTCCCGCAGCTGCGGGACAAGTTTTTTGCTTTTCCTCTCCGCAAGTTGAGACAAGGTTTCAGGTATCTACACGTGAACAAGCAAGGAATAGATCAACAACTGATTCGAATACTACGATGAAAAGGAGCAAACACAAAAACGCCATTATCAGAAATCTTCAGAAGATATACATGAAAACACACATTCTATAACATATTCATATCTATCATGTGAGGTCAACGGTGTCTCTCTCTCTCTCTCTCTATGCAGTATATATATATATATATGCCTAAAAAAGTACATAAATAGATAAGAAATAACTAAACACACACACATACACATGTCCATTTGTCTATCTTATTTCTACTTTTTCTCATCTTCTCTCATCTCATCTTCATCTTCATCTTCATCTTTATCCTTTCCTTATCTTATCTATGATATCTTGACTGGATTGGTTAATGGGAAAATATCCATGGTTTCCTGTAAAATTTCCCATTAACCAATCCATTGATATCTATGTTGTAGGTGACATGCACAGCCAAAAGCGAAGGCCCAGCGCACCTGGTCTCGGCCTCCCAGCGCCGCCGCCGCGGCTGCGAAGCAGACACCGCTGACGCCGGTGACGCCGGTGACGGTGCCGGCGCGGGTGAAGCCCATGGTGCAGGCGGCTGCGATCTACAACGGTTGGTTGATGTGTACCCTCTGGTAAACTAACATAACTATTGAAAATGGCCATTTATAGTGGATTTTCCCATAAAAAATGGTGATTTTCTACAGTTATGTTAGTTTACCAGGGGCTAATCATCATGAACATAAGTATTTTGAGGTGGAAAAGATCATGAAAATATGGAGATATACTTGGGATATAGTTCATGAATGGGTTGGTTGATGATTAGTTGGGGGATTCTACTAATTACTCTCCAAGAACGGGGAATCCCAAAAAAAACCAATTGAATGGAATGACAGAGGGGTTTTGAACACTGCTCAATTATCATAGGAAATGTGGAAAAACGCCAACGAACATAGGATGTGAATCGAGGTAGAATTCACCGATTTTTTGAAAGCTGGTTGATGGTTTGGAAGATTTGCTTATCTAGAAATGCGTTCCAGATATGGGAGGAAAACAGTCCCAGATATTTTATTTTGAAAAAAGTGCTGGGATGAAGTGGGTGCACTTCTTTTAGTGTGTCTTTTAAGGATGGGTTTGGTGTGCTTGTTGCCTGAATGTTGTTTTTGAGTGAGCTTTGGTTCACACTTGTAGAATTGCTGCAACACGTGAGCTGCAAAACTTGTAGCTTGCTCAGCTACTGGGTTTCAACAATGGCAGGAAGATAAAGAATTTTGGAGGGTCAAGTGTGCGTTTCCCCAGGATTTAGCCCTCAATCTGACAATGGGATTCTGCGACATTGGAACTGATGAATTTTGATGGTTTTTAGAGTCCCTTTTAGAGCTACTTTATTTGCAATGTTTTTTTTTCCGGTTATTTTCTTGGAGCCCTTCGTGGTCCTTTCGACAGGGGAATGGTACGGCAGCTTTGGAGCAGCAGGAGCTGCGTGCATGTCTTGATGACTGGAAGCAGTTGTGCGAGCAGGAAAACCTGGGAATATTGCCATGACAGAAAGAAATTGTTGGGGAATTTTGGAATCGATCCATTGAGCATGGTCTGGGTCTACCTGGATGAACCTTATCCACACTTTGACCTAGCGCACCCTGAGGACGCACAGCCATCAGAGGCTTCCAGAGTGCCAAAGGTGAGGATGAAAATCTGGAAGTATCTGGAAGTAGGGCTTGGCAAACGCATCATTTTTCGAGATTTTAATGGATATTAGCTGGACGTATGGATATTTAAAGATGACAGTGTCAATATTATCAATCATTGTTGCCATGATTCCCGTTACTAACGTTTTTCTGGTGATATTTGAATGCGACAGCCATCAGGAAACAAGTTTCCTGCATCCTGTCAACACCTAAATGGCGAATTGAACGGTGTAAGCAACAGAGCTGGGAGTTCGGACCAAGAAAGCTGGTAAGCAGGAACCGGACCAGGCGGCTTCAAATGCGGTAATCACTAGGGCAGGAGCAAATGCCAATAAATGCCATTGATAGATTTGGAAGAAAGATGTGCCAAGTTTTTGAAGTCACACATCTTCGGGCAAGATATTTTCATTTCCATTTCTGGGTTGATCATCCATACCATGGGATAGACTTGATGCACTTCGACCAACGGCTGGGTTATAGGCGCTGCCAGCTGAGCCAGTCCAGGTGGGATGCGGGATCCCGCTGTTGCTGGTTGTTTTGGCATGGATAATATCGGATTAAAATTGGATGAGATTATATATATAATTATATATATATAGATGAACTTTACTTACTTTACTTTACTTAGATTAGATTATATAGATTAGATTAGATTAGAATGAAGTAGATGGGGCCTAAATACAGAGAAAATGTATTTGTGAATGCACCATACTGAAATGAAAGGTAGATATTTTGTTAACATGCATGGCAGCCCCCTGAGATCCACCATGTCGATATCCATAATTAGAGTGGCCTGCATCCATGTCAATATCTATATCTCCATCTCTATCCAATCCATATCGATCTGTCTATATTTGTCTATAATGTGCCATTTTGCATTTGCACTGGCACAGGAGGTTTTCATGGTATCACATTCTCACACCCAATCCATCCTCCGAAGAATAGCACGCCCTCAGACCTAACCTCCCAACCTGCTGTCCTGGGCTCGAAAGACGGCACGCTTGCCGTGCCCTGCCGCGTGCGCGGCCGCAATGAAGTGGTTCCTCTCCTTGTTCTGGCTGCCCTTGACCTCGTGCCTGAAATTTCTGGACCCCCAGGGCTTGGGCCTCCCCGTGGCTCAAGGCCAGCGCCCCGGATGGCTGGCGCGTCGCGATGAGTTGGTGGTGGACGCCCGGCCCAAGCAACGGGGCGGGATGCTGATCCTGCAGCTGGTGCTGAACGATGCCTACGGCTACTGGGGATCTGAGGGCTCCACTGCACGGCCGCGGTGGCTGAGGGCCATCCTGGCCACCAATCGAAAGCACGCCATGCAGCACGGCCATGCCATGGTGTTGAGGTGGAAGAGGACCTTGCCACTGACTGAGTGGCAGGAAGAGATGTGTAGCCAGAAGGGCCAGAGTCGGGAGGAATGTGCGAAAAACTGGGAGAGGGAGAACTTTTGCTGGGAGAAGTTTCCTTTTATGGTGCCTCGGAATGAAGCAAAATTGTGGAGGTTGTGTACTGCTAACCATTCAATCGCAGGAACATGCATGCAAGTGAAAATGAAGACATCCTGAGGGCTGAGCTTGGGCTCAGATTGTGCATGGCCATGGTGAGGGGTTTTGCCCCTGAACCCGGGAAGCCCAGGTGGACTACTTGTTGAACTCGCAGGAGTTTACGCACATGATCATGCTGGATGCCGATGCTGCCTTGATCAGACACCAGGCATGTGAGCTATGGACATGTCTCAAATTGTTCATGACTTGACCAACTTTAAGTGGTACCGGATCATCCAGCATCACCATGTTCCTACTATTTGGCATATTGTTCGCACTTTGGAGTGTAATCATCCAACAAAGCTTCAGCAATTTTCCCTCTTTCCGACTCTTTCCATCAATTTTCCGAGATCTTGTCTTGTCTTAGCTGAACTCATCGTTCCAGGTCGACATCTTGGGAGGCATCGCGCAGCAGATGCAGCAGCAGAACGTGGACGTCTTCCTGACCAACGAGGTGCGTGGAAAGTGGGGGCTGCGGCCCCTGGTGGGGGCTTGGAATCCCCAAGAAATCTACAATGGGGTGAGGAGCAATAAAGATTGGGGGAGAATCGGATCCCAAGAATATATATATATATATATTATATTCATATATACACATGATTGTATATCAGTATCATTCAATATGTAACATCAATATTTTTAAAAACATGTTGTTCTAGTTTTGGTCTATCCTGCATAGCTTCTGCAAGCAACGCCAGACTCATCTGGGCACTTTTTCAATCCCAGCTTCCTACCCGGGCCATGGAGCAGGGGGATGCGCCGGTGGCAGGACTGGCTGAAGAACGGTCAGGAGCGCATCAATGGAGGCGTCATCATGGCGCGCAACTCCAAGTGGTCCGAGGATATGTTGCCTGGCCCTGGCAGGGAAGTGGCCACAGTGATGGAAACAGCACAAGCCGAAACTAGATGTGAGATAATACAGTAGTTCTAACTAATTCTAGGCATGTATACAAGTTCATTATATGAATATAGAATATATATATATATATATATCTATCAGAGCAGGTATGAGCACGTATTTTTATTTTTTGCTACTGAGGTTTTGAATAAGGAACCAATCAAGGGGTTATTTACCAGTTGAGTGGAGGACATCTCAACCAAGGTATGAACTCTCTCTCTCTCTCTATATATATATATATATTATATTTATCTATGTATAATCATATATATATATATATAACTTGCCGGGGCCCGTTATCTCGCAGCAGATTTTGGGGTCCTCCCGCATAGGCCTGAACCTGATTTTCGTTCATCCCCTTGCAATTCTTCTTTAAAGCACCATAAATGAATAGAAACTGCCACTTTGACAGGTCGAAAATGATGAGAGACCTTTCAAACGGGGTGTTTTTCGAAACATTTTCTGGCAACACCGCATTGATGTCTTGAATAGTTCCCTGCATGACTGGGGGATCCATGTCCGATGAGGTTCCAGGATGCCTTCGAAGCACATAAGCTGGGCCCCAAGATGAGGAAGAAATGGCGCATCGGTGAAACCGGCGTCATGTGCATCAGCAACGAGCAGATCTGCTTGAACGAGCCTTGGATGGGCCAAAAAAGGAGGGCAAGAAAATGAATCAGATATGGATGTTGAACATCATTGCGAGACAATATAGCATGCTATTGACAAAAATGCTGCAGATCCTGAAACGGTACTGATATGTCTGGGATTCTATGTATTTTTTCTTTGGCAGAAACAATGAACTCACGAACTGCCAGCAGCTGGGCATATCTTAGGATCAACTTTCGCAAAACTGGATGAAGAAGAATATTTTCTGGAACCCCCTACGATCACTGAGAAACACAATGGTTTCCTTTCCATATTTCCAACTAATTCCAACGAAACTTCCTTGGATCGGCAGAAATGGCTGGTGCATTTTTTCAGGACCTCGTCTACGGCCATGGCAAGAAGATCATGGAGGGCCATGTGGCCTTTGAGAGTGGCATCGTTTCATGGCGAGGGATCGAGTCTAGGGAGCGCTGGGGTGTCCATTTGCCATGTATCTATTGTATATCAATATTACATACATAGACTATTATTATTATTACTACTATTATTATTGTTATTGTTATTATTACTATTACTATTATTGTTATTATTATTGTGATTATTATTATCAATATATATATATATTTGTTTATATCTATTATCCACTGGGAGCCAGTTGCAGCTGCTAAGTGATACTTTATGCCTGCAAGAGTTGTAGATTGAGCCGCCAAGGCAGCCCGAGGGGGCCATGGGATGCCGCGGGGTAGCTCTGAGGTGTACAACCGCGGTGGGTGTACCTTGAGACATTGCTGGGAAAAGATCTCAGATCCCAGCATGGAAGAGAAGAAAATCCAGGATGTATGGGCTTGGAAGGGTTTTTTCCATGTGTTTTTTGGCAAAAACAACGCTCACATGTTGGATTCTTGAGTGGCTGTGGTGAAGTTGGTGTTTCCGCGGATGAGCTATATATCTCCATTTTTGTGGCGAAACATGGTGAACACATGTTTGTGCTATTGGTAAGATCTCCGTGGTTTCCAGACTGTCCTGGTGCACTGGGAACTTGCTGTCCTCCCAGAAATTCTTAGAGTCACATCCATAAAGGGGTTGAACCTCCTCAGAATGGGACTCTGTGGTTTCACTGCTTTTTCATTTTCAACCATATGCCTGAGACGATGATCCCCAATGACGGGCCTATTTTTCAGAGGGCATAAAAGACGACGAATCAGTCAGGTAGTATGTAACCATACTAACCCACTGTTATCTATGATTATCAGTGATTTATCACCTCTTATTGAACGATTCACCATTATTCCTCAATGATTTTTGACCCCACCATACTGATTTTAAGCTCTTGGTACCTGGGCTGCAGGACGATCGCTTGCTGATCGTTCACTTCATGGGCGGCAGCAAAAACATCGCGCCTGAGGTGCTCTGCAGCGGGGAACACGGCAACTTCACCGGCGAAGCGCCCGAAGGCTACGGCTGCCGCAAGTGATGAGACGCGAGAACTAACGCGATAACCAAAACGGGGGCGGCCGCTGTCAGGGTGGTGGCAGGGGTCCTCAAAACGGCCGTCAAAAGAGGTTGTGCTTGTATAGTTTTGGTTAATGTGCCCATCCCATCGCAAACCTTTCTTGGCCAGGTGCCGAGGAGGTTTGTTGATGCAGCCGAGGCAGGTTTCAGGGTCCCGCTTTGTGCGAAGTGCCTTCACTAAAGGTATCAGCTTGTCCTGAGACGGGCAAATTTTGCTTTTTTAGACTGATGAACTTTGATGCTTTGTTGTCAAAGGTCCCCCTGCCTGACTCAAAAATTATTTGAATTTTGAAGTTAAAAAAATGCGTGGGTGAAGAAATGAGAAGCAGAGAAGCACTTTGTGTGGAACTTTTGACAAGACTCAACGTGTTTCAACCGAAGGAGCCGAAGAATGGCCACCATGCTGCAGGCAGGGTGCAGGTTGATGTTTGGGAGATCCATGGTTTGCTGTCTGTAAGGGAAAATCTGGAGGAACCGCCATGGGCTTTATCATCTGGGCTTTACCATCATGGGTTTTACATGATGGGCTTTACCATCATGTCTTGCAGGCAATTTTCCGCTAAACTCTAAACCTTCAGACCAGGGTTAAGGTCTAGCTGCATGAAACAGGATCGTTGTATGGATACTGTGATAGACCTCAGTTCTTGGCGGGTTATTTTACAATTCCTAACCGTTAGTCCTAACCATAAAAGATCCTTTTGTGATCAAAATCAATGGTTCGCCAATTTTTGCTGATTCAACCCATATCATATATCATATCATCATATCAAGCTGGTTAAGTATACTATATTGCATTGTAAAGATCATTAAACACCATTGACCCCTGTTACAGCTAAACACCAACAAACGCCATTCTGATATATGGCTTATCGCTTCTAAAGCGCCACTTCAGCGTCCACCCTTCGGCCTCTTTGAGCGTCGGCCAAGGCAGCAAAAAGAAGGCGCCATAAAGGGTGCGGAGTGTTGATTTGGATTTGGACACCCCATTTTTTTAAGCTTTATGGTTTACATATTGTTTTCTATGCTTTATACTATACATGATTATATATTATATATATATATGTTATATATAGCCTAACTAATCATGGTTGATGTAATGCTCATAGTGGCTAATATTGGTGCTTAGTCTCAGTGGATGAATATATAGATATATACGCATATTGCGGTTGACTATATATATATATATACATACGCATACAGATACACACACACACACATATAGTAAAGTTGACTATTATACGCTGTACTGATTGTACAACAAAAATGGTGCAAGGATTCTGGCAAATGATGATTACTAGTAGCTCTGATGGCCCTAGCTAATGATTGGTATATAATGATTATTAACAATGGCTAGTACTGGTTGCTACTCCCAACGGTTAATCATAATGGATACCCAGCAACATGAGGATTTAACATGACTTAGCCATTGACACGGGCATCTGACGAACGAAAAATGGGATGCTGTACCAACTTTTTTTTTTGGTGGGGGGGGGGTGTGATTTCATTCATATTCTTCAATGTTGAAACATTGAAAAGTGATGATGATCCGCAATGACTTTCGTATTTTTGGGATGGGTTGAAATCACCAAAAACAGTATTATATATGCACTTATGTAAAGCTGGCGGATACGCCCTGCGCAGTTTTCAACAGGGGTGGTTTCCGTCTCAGTGCAGCCAGACGGTCCTTCCCCGAAAAAAGATGACGCACCCCCCGGTAATCTAATACAGCCTGGCGGACAATGTCCATGTTCAAGAGATATACCCTCTGGTAAACTAACATAACTATGGAAAATCGCAATTTTCAAGGGGAAAATCATCTATAAATTGCCATTTTCAATAGCTATGTCAGTTTACCAGAGATATAAATGGGTCATTTCACATGGCTACGTTAAATTGCCAAGCCTTATTTGTTCTTTGTCCACCACTTTTTTCTTGATTTGGCCAAAAGGAGAGCACACAATAATCCAAGTCATCATTTCACACTCAATCAATGGCAATTTTGGGACACACATTTCTGGACATTTTTTTGGTCGGAATGGCGCTTGGTGCCATTCAGAAGACCTCCGTGACTCCAACTCTTGAGGCCGATGAGGTTGCTCTTGCAATGTCCGAGGTGCGGAAAGAATGATGACCTGAAGGATTTCTATATGTTGGAAGCAGGAAGGTCAACAAATTTGAAGAGCATAAGACATAATTTCCAGATGTCGAAGAATTATCATCAGAATATCTGGGATGGCCCAATGGCCCCATGGAATGGGGGCACCAGCAGTGTGCAGCCAAGGCTGCTGCGAAGATTCCTCCAAAGGCACGGCCTCCTCAGAAGGCTCCTCCAAAGCTTCCGCCGAAGGTTCCTCCGATGCAGGACGGGCCGTGGGCAGAGCGGCTGACCCCACATTGGGGTTTGAAGATGTTCAGGAAAACAGTCGGGGTACAGCGAACAATAGTATATAGGGGGTATCGCACTCCGAGAATTCCTTCTACAATCTTTTACATGGGGTTGTTTGAAAATTCGGGGAGCCCAGCAAGAAATAAGACAGAGTTGAGAGTGACCATCTATCTTGGGGTATCCCAATATTTTTGGAGAAACCCTTTTGGTTTTGATCAATAATGACAAGGCATGAGACTACTTACCCAAACTTGGATCTACATCCCAGAGAGAGAGAGAGAGAGATGCGGTTCACTCCCCCGGTCAATATGACACCAACACACACAACCAGATACACATAAAAGGTATCAATATACACACATATCTGTGTACTGTATACAAATCAACTGAGATGAAGGTGACAATCACGTACTGTGCCTCACTTCATGCGTGGACCATGTGCGGCCAGGGTGTCGCAGCGCCTGAGACCAGCTTGGTGACCCAGGAGGCACGGCCGTGGCCCAGAAAGAGAGCGGCAAAAGTCATTCGAAAACTAAAGAACCACTGGGAACTTTTTGTTTTTTTTCAGGCTCCACTGTTTCCTTGGTTTCCGTTGTTTCCATTGGTTCCATTGGTTGCGGAGAACTCCTCTTTGGGGAGACCCCTATAGTTTTCGAATGCATCTTGGCGCCAGGCGTCTCAGCTAGTTCCTTATCAGCAGGTGCCACTTCACGGTGGGTCGCTGTCAACCGGGATCGCGGAGGTTCAGCCAAATTTACTGGTGTATGAATTCTATCCATATTAGCTTGGCATGGGCAAGGTGCTTACAATTTCAGCATGCTTTGAGCCAGCGACGGTTTTCTCATCACCTTGGTTGTTTTTGTTGGCGCACCACAAGTCAGCAACTCTACTATGAGGTGCCGTCAACAATGCATCAATACCCGCAAATGTGGCTGTGGCATTGTATGCATGTATAGTTGTAAAGGAGTAAATACCTGTGGGATTCCCACATTCCAAAATGGTGCAAGGTGCCGCACCTGAAGCCGTTTGAGGTGCACGTAGCACTAAACAGCCCCATTCTATGGTCCCAAGAATGTGCTTTTCTCCACTGCTGAACCATAGTGACTTTGGGGTTTTGGATATTAGGAGGGACGGGATTAAGGACACTGATTTTCACACTGTTATGGGCTCCCGGCCTTTCTGTCTCAGGAATCTCAAGTGCCGGAGTCGAACCAGTCCGTGGTGCCGTATCGTTCGGAGCAGGTGCCTTGGTCGCAGCCAAGCTGCGGATTCTATGTGGATTCTACTGGGTAAGTCCTTGATTTTCCTGGGAAGTTTAGATCGACTTGTGGACATTTTCAATGATGTTCAATGCTGGGATGGTGATCCAAGGAGCCATCGATCCACCCCACTGTTCGGTCCCAAAATGTCCAATTGGCCGACGTCATGGTGCCCATTGGTCACGTGCAGGTTTTGATTTTCATTCTTTCTGAATTTGTGGACGGTAACAATTAGCTGTCGGAGTCGACGCTTTCGATCCATTCCTGTGCAAGTCCTCTCAGCAGGTGTTCTCGTCCCAGATGCAGGGGCACCAGGCACGGGGTCGTGACGTTGGCAGTGGTGTTGGTGCTCCGATGATCGTCGCGGCTAGTACTTGGCTGCAGACCATTGTTACAACTTAGCCCTGGCGCCCAACATCAAAAACAAATGAAGAAAACAGCAGGGGTGGACTTCATGAATGAAAGATGCTATGAATAAAAGATAGTAAACACAGCTACTTGCTTTATACAGCTCCACTGTGCTTCTGCACAAGCACGGTGTCCCTGCGTAGCCCCCGGCCACAGGCCAGTCTGTCACTGCAGCCTTCACCCGTCTTGGAGGGCTACGCAAGTGCAGTGCGGAAGGCGCGGCCACATTCGGGGGTTGCTAGTGGATCGTGGATGGGAAGGGGCATTCCCTATCAGGTCTGGGAAAAAAGCTTTGGATTTCTTTGGGAAAATGACCGAATATTGCTGCGACCCTGGTGATTCCCATGAGCCGCAGCTCAGGAGGGGCAACCTGTGGCCAAGCCAGTTGCCAACCATTCGCATTGGCAGAATGGGCAGGATTGGCAGGGCTGGCAGTCCTGGTCAGACTGGCAGGCACAGTGTGGTGAGTTGCAGCCATGACAACCAAAGCAAAGAGGGTCTCACCCATAGGGAGCAGATTCTCAACAAAACCAGCATTGAATCAGCAAGAAGGGGCATACCATGGCTGTACAACCATGTGCAACCACGTTAAAACAGAGGACACAACACCTGCAACCGGCCTCAGGGCTGTGGAGCTTTCGACTCGAACCAGTCCATTGTGCAGTATCAGCAGGAACAGGTGCCACGATGGCAGCCACATGGGGGCTGGTCACCAAAAAAGGTTGCAAAATCACCATTCATCACCATTAATCACATTGTGACCGCTGGAGGTGTAGCACATTTCTACTCGCAGACGAAGACGAATTCCTGATGAATCACCACTAAAACATCATTAAGGAATGGCAATTTTAGGGCCCCTTATTCTCAGACAAACCCAAAAAAACATAATATTGAGGGGTATATAGTTATATCCCATCATAAACCATGCCCATTTAGTTGGGACGTGTTGGGATAATGAATTACCCCTAATATGAACTACCCCCTATGACTGAGCCCCAGATGTCATGCGGATACAAGGGATGAAGTTGGGGCTATGCCAAAAAATTCATGGTGGATCCGAGTGGATCCTCATTGAATAGCATAACTTGGGAGGGGGGAAACAACGTTTTCAGACCCTAGCGAAGCTAGCGGCAAAAGTTTAGCAATTGCGCTGATGCCATGCCCGAAGAGCCAGGGAAAGTCAAGAGAAGCCTGGGCTGGCCGTTGATGATGGCTGCCAGGAAGTGGTTGTAAACATATTACTGTGGGAAATCCAAACATTGATGTCATATACAAATCAAACCGGCCCTCATTGTGGTTTTCTTTTGGGTTTGCCGTAGCTATATATAATATGACTATAGTATAACGATGATATGAATAGAAACTACAATAGAACTGTAATTATGATACAATTTGATACATATATGTAATTGTGATACACCTATGATTGTAATATAACTACATAAAGCTATCTCACCTTCCGATGCCTGGAACCTTTACTGAGGCTTCTCCGACATTCCCAGCGGTCCACCAGCAGGCCTGGAAAATAACGGGGATATAACGTTGAATTTCTTGAACGGGATTCCATAGCTATGTTAGTTTAGAGGGTCTTGACCAGTTTCAGGGCACATGTTTTTTTTCCCATTGGATCATATTGGATCTATTCATGGCCCCCATTGGAAGGCATATCTTACTTGGGATTCATTCAACCTGCAGGAGTTGACCAGCAACAATGGGGGTTAAAACGGTAATGCTGAGATATGCCTGGCGACAATGAGAAACCACCCCAGAATCATCAGTGTGATTTTTGGGCATGTTTGCTTACTGAAGGGCAATGTAGGATTGCACAAAACATACATGTCCCAGGTATGATGCCCGCGCCAGCTATTTGCGATACCCTTCGATTTTTTAAAGCCAACCTGAACATGTGAAATCCTGATTTTTCACCTGCATAGTTACTTACTTACTTCGGAAAGTCACTTGGGGATGGGTCAAAACCGATGAAATACCACAATTTTTTCTGGTGGACATCCATACACATCATAAATCGACCATCGACAGTGGTGGAAAATTCCCATCATTTTCCAAATAGTGGACATGGAGGTTTTCCTCAAATAGGGCTACCCCCAAAAATCATCCAGTTTAGATTGGGATTTTCCATTATAAACCATCCATTTGGGGGTAGCCCCATTTATGGACCCCCCCACATTGCCATGTCCCTAAGGCCTGGCCGGCATTTCCCATCCACGCCCCCACGCCCAAGAGTTTGGACGTGACGGTGGCGAAGCCGCCGGTCCGGAAAGCCTGGCAGATGGGGTGCATCGGATGTTGACCTGAAAAGATACCCTCTGGTGAACTAACATAGCTATTGAAAATTGCCATTTATAGTGGATTTTCCCATTAAAAATGGTGATTTCCCATAGTTATGTTAGTTTACCAGAGGGTAAATGGGACTTCTATAGAGCAATCATGATGAATGACAACATGGTCATGGCTGATATCACCTATCCAGTGGAGAATTTGTTGTACAAACCAGAGCTAGCAGTACGAAAACTCAGACTGCTTGCTTTGCCAGCTCTGACTGGTCAACAAAAATCCAGTGGTTGAGAGGGAGCTAAGGAGTTCGGGGGGAGCCAAGGAGCTACGAATTGAGTCTCCCACATTGGCACGTCTTAGATGAATCTTAGACATAGCCTCCGGTTGATAGGAACTCCCCCCCAAAAAAACCTAGGAAACTGGTGGTCAGTATTGGTGGTCACTATGGCTGTGTCCAAGATAAATATCAGACATAATTTCCCAGTTCTTTATGGGTTATGCCACGAGTAAATCACAACATTCTCCAAATCAAGCGATACTTACCCAGTAACTCCATCGAATATTCCCAACTATTCCAATACATCTGGGTGTACCATAACTTTTTTTCCCCAATCAAATGGCCACAAAACAGGGGGCATAGCATACCCCATTCCCAATGACATCCTACTAAGGCCGCCAAGGTGCCTGGACCGCTGCCGGCCTTGCAGAACGAGGCTGGGCAAATGGTGACTTTTCCAGTTCGCTTTCTTTTTTTTTTGTGAAAACTGGAGGGTGGGAATCGTAGTGTTCAAGAACAATGATAGTGGCAATGATACTAGAATATGTATATATATATATATGTAATATATGAACTGTATATATGTATATATATATGATATGTCTAGATATAGGTATACTGCAGGAATACATGTGCGTAGATAATGGATAATGCGTATGAGTTATAGTGAGATGAACAATGATAAGGACAAGGACAATGAGAATGATGATGGATGATAGATATCATAAGAGTTCCTAAGAATAGAGGGAGAGAGAGACAGCACCTCCACCCATTGGGGGAAGAATAAACCACTTGAAAGCGCAAAAGTACTGCCGGGAGAATTCTTACTCCAAAATGGGTTTGCTGGTATCCTCTGTAAACAGAATTTGTTGGAGTCCGGAAGGGCCAATTTGTGGGACACCCCTTTGAATTGAGTGTCAGACCTCTGTAGGGGAGGGCGCGCCGAGATGACGACGATGAAAGGACGGTTGACATCATTTAGATCCGTCCCAAAAATAGAGTGCATTGAGTGCATTTCCGTAAGCCTCCGGGGAGTGCACCAAAATTAGGTAGTTTTCCAGCAATTCTAGTAACCCCTTCATTCTTTGGGTTTGCCGGATACCTTTAGATGTTCCACCAAAGAAAAGGACCAAATGTCCAAAGATGTCCATTCCAACATCTCGATGGTTGAAACCCGGTGATCTGCTGACTTCAGGCGCCAGTTGAAACTGCTGGTACCACCGCGAAAGTGGCTCGGCATTGGGGTGACGATTTCGTTCAGCTGGTGAACATTTAATGGGTTGATGACAGCTGCGACTGCCAGGCGCCGCCGCCGGCCACGACGGCCAAGGGAGCTCCCAAGGCGGGAAATGTGAGGGATGAACTCCCCATAAAACACCATGACTTGCCAGAAAGGGCCTGTAAATCTCATATTCATATGGTAGGTTGTTGTCCGTAAAACATTGGGATTGCATTTTTGTTTTGTGTTTTTTTGTCCGGATGAAATGTCCCCAGTCACAGTGGCAGCAAGAGACTCCATCGCACTGAGAAGATTCTTTGGCGCATCAAGCTTCATAAATTTCCCCTTTCAAATTGATATTTCCAACTATAATCCCACTAGACCCTTCAACTGAAGTTGAACATGAAAGGCAGCCAACAAGAGTAACAAGAGATGACGCACCATTATCATGACCCAACTTTTTGACCCACAGTTACAGGCGCCTGTGGTGATGGGAAAGGCGCCTACGGCAGTGGCTTTGGCACATGGCAATTTTACTCGAATTTCTGGGACATTTATCACTGTGGATGATTAGACTCCCGAATTTAAAGATAAGTTAGCAAATGTGGTAAACGGTGAACCGCCACTTGCTGTTTATACCACTCTCGATATAAAAGGATATGTCATGATATGTCGGATATGCACATATATTTCCAAATTATTTCCATCAATTACCAGAGAGGTGGATCTATCCGCAATTTCCCTCCAGGTAGTGCCTCCGCCTCCGCCTCCGAAGCAGCAGGCGCCATCTTGCTAGCGATCGCAAAAAGTATGGCATACTTCTAATGCCATTCATACATATTCATACAATCATAGAAATGTGCATATATTATATATAGTATATATATATATATATACATGAATATATATATATATATGGGTGAGTGTATAGGTGTATGTATATGTGTAGGTATATGTATATGCATATTTCATATGCACACACATGTATCAGATGTGTTCTAAAATGGCTGGACGACGGGATCATCCAGGCACCCTCTGCGCCTGCGCCGCTGCCGCCTCCGAAGGTGTTGCCTGAACCAGCCCCCAAGAGTTCCAGGGAATTCCCATTGAGAAATCCCCCTGAAATTGGAGGTTTTAATGGGCATATCCACCATTAATGGAGGTTTTAGTGGGACATCATAGGGAAAAATATGGGAAACTCCACTATAAATGGCGGGGTACAGCTGTGATAATCATTTATAAATGGGGGATGACATAATCCGTTCCTGTCTAGTGTTGAATAGATCCAGTACTAAGCAAAGGTAAAAAAAAACAGAAGTGACCCTCCAATAAGCGTTATCCATATGTTTATCAAGGTCTTATGAACCACCAGCCATAAGGTCGAATCTTGACCATTCTACTGTTGTGGGGGTCACGTTAGGGTGGAATCCCCATGAAAAAGCAGCCCCAGAAAAAATGGGAACATGATAGAGAAAATGAGGATACGGGAAAATTTGGAGGAAATACTATCCGCATCCCATGTTTTGACCCAACCGTGATCTGGGGCTTTCTCAATCAAAATGGGTGAACTCACCAGAATTACCCGATAGAATGGATATGATACAATCCCATGCCCATAGAGTTTCCCATTGAAAATGCTGGGTCTGTCTGTAATACCCACCTAAAGTCAACCAGGACTGATTAAGCACCAGCTTACTCAATGGCGGGTCCAAATAGTGAGAATCCCAGTTACACACGGCTCAATATTGCAGAACTGGGATCACCCCAGATCCAGGGGTATTTATAAATGGCTTCCCAATCCACTACCCAACCACGGTTTCTGCTGGGCGTCAACCAACTGGATGATGTACTCTGGTCATTACGAACTACGAACGTTTCCCGACCTTCGAGTTCATGCGAGAGTCGAGCCATAAGTGGAGACGCACAGATCATATTTATACCGTATACCACTATACCCTATGGTAAACTCTCATAACTATTGAAAATTGCCATAGAAATAGTGGATTTTCCCATAAAAAATGGTGATTTTCTACAGTTATGTTAGTTTACCAGAGGCTAATCACCATTTTTCACAGGTAAATCAACGAACTCAATGGCCATGGAAATCAACGCTGCAGGAGCCGCCTCCCGTCTCCGCCGAGATGGGGGAGGCCAGTGGAACAGATGAATGGTGACTGAAGATGGTTGAATCAAGTTTTAAGCCATAGATTTCCATGATGTGTCTGAATTGAATATGTATATGTATAATGTATCATACAATATATATATATATAAAACATGTATGTATGTATGTATGTATGTATGTATGTAATGTAATGTAATGTAATGTAATGTAATGTAATGTAATGTAATGTAATGTAATGTAATGTAATGTA